>CM055662.1:13975418-14160258 GCA_029378335.1 Agrilus mali
AGTGTATTTTTAATGTCTTTTAATGGGTTCATTGTGTGATTCCAAGATATTTAATTTCTTTTTGAAGTGGTAACCGATTGTTAAGTATTTTTACGTTGATATCGTCTGAAGAGAGTGCGTACTTACGGGTAAGATTCGGATGTCTGAATAGGATGAGTTGGGTTTTGTTCGGATTGGGTTTAATGCGCCATTTACTGAGCCACAGTTCTAGCTGGTGAATTTGTTGGTTTAATTTGATGTTGCACGATTTTGAAGTTTTACCGTTAGCCCAATAGGCGGTATCGTCTGCATATTGAGCTAGACTTATTGAATTATTTAACGGTTGAGGTATGTCGTGACAGAAAATATTATAAAGTATTGGCGCAAGAACGGTGCCTTGTGGAACACCTGCGGTTGGTGCGAAGGTGCGAGAGAGTGAGTTGCCAATTTTTATTTTGGAGGGTCTATTTGTTAAAAAGGAATGTATTAATTTTACGAAAAATGCCGGTAGGTTTATAAGGAGTAATTTTGATAGAAGACCGTTATGCCAAATTGTATCGAAAGCTCTCTCGAAGTCGAGCGCGATTGCTAGGGTACAACCACCCGAATTTATTGCGGAAATAGCTTCTGTTTGTAGTTTAAGAACTGGGTCAAGGGAGCTGAGTCCCTTTCGGAACCCAGTTTGGGTTTCTGGGATGATGTTGTTGTCCCTGCAGAAATCCGCGAGACGTGACGCGATTATTCGTTCGAAAATTTTTCCCGTGGTATTTACTAAGGAGATTGGGCGGTATGATTTAGGATTTGTGCGGTCTTTACCTGGTTTAGGGATCATTATGATATTTGTGGCTTTCCAGTTTGTGGGGTAATAACCGATTTTTAGGATGCTGTTGTATATAGAAGTTAAAAAGTCTATCGCTGAAGGGGGGAGGTTTTTAATAATGTTGTTGGTGATTCCGTCTTCACCGGGCGAGTTGTTTTTTAATTTAGAGAATGTGTTTGTGATGTCTTCTTGCGTTATTTCGCGTATGATATTATCATTTGAATATTGAGCATTTTCAATTGTTTCTGTTACGTGATTATTTATTCGCGTGGTATGTGTCGCGTTGTGTTGAGGACCGGTGTATGTAACATGCAAATTTTCGATGGTTTCCGCGAACGCGTTTGCCTTTTCAATGGGCGTGTTGCAAATTTGATTATTATGTATAAGATGACTAACTGTTGTTTGTTTTTGTCCTGTGATTGTTTTGAATTTTTTCCAGAATTCCGAACCGTTATGAAAATTGAGCTTAGAACAGGTATTGTGCCAACGGTTTTCGTGGTGTTTATTTATTTTAAGTCGAACTAACGCGTTTAATCTATTCCATTCAGTTTTTATAAGAGGATTTCTGGTTCTCGAGAAAAGTCTGTATAATTCGCGTTTTCTTCTTATAAGATCGATTATGTCGCGTGGTAGGGGTTTTCTGCCTATGCTAATTCTTCTAAGCGGGGCTGTTTCATTTATTGCATTTTGAATACATCTGTTATAGGTGTCGATCGCGATATCAATGTCATTTGAATTACTCATTACCGGCGGAATTAAATTTGAATTCGTGATGTTTTCGCGGAGAGTGTCGAAATTAATTCTTTTGTAGTCGCGGATTTCTTTGAATTGTGGGCGTGATATATTTTGTGCTGGAATATTGAGGGTGGCGGAAAGTGGTAGATGATCGCTTGTGACCGGTGTTCCGATTTCGCAATTGTTCGAGAATAGTGGCGCGACCCTGTCCGTACAGAGGATATGGTCCGGTATTGACGAGCCTAAATGACTTAAAAATGTGACAGAAGTGTTTCTTACGCGATAAAGATTCAGCGATAATAGCGAGTTAGCGAGGATGCGACCGTTCGCGTTTGTAACAGAATCTCCGAATGAAGTGTGACGTGCATTAAAGTCACCTAGAACTATGGCTCGAGGTAAGGTGGAAATATATGTTAAGAACTCGACAGGCAGCTTGTTTTTGGGGTTATTATAGAACGAAAATGTGATGATGTCCCCTGATTGAAAATGTAGTGTTGCTGCAGAGCAGTCGAGTTCTTGGAATTGTGGAGGTAGAAAGAAACGGCTAGATGCTATTGAGCTGTGCACTAAAATTGCGGTACCTCTGCGTTGGAATAGTTTGTCGTTACGATATATATTGTAGTGTGTAACGTGGTATCTTTCTTTACGCGACGATAACGTTTCTTGAAGTGCCAATACGTGTATTGAGTCGGTAAGTAATGTGTGAACCACGTTATTTTTCTTTCTTTTCCAGCCGCATATGTTGTTAGTGGTAACTTTTAGCTCCGCGAATTTTAATTAAACGGGGATGAAACTAGGGATGAGCCACCGATAGGTTGTAGGTATATACTTAGGAATGGGAGACGGTTTTGGGGGGTAGGCGGGTTATGGAGACATGGACGTGGTTACCTCTGTGAACAAAGGAAACTTTACGTCGGAAAAACTGGGCGGCGTGGCGGGACACCACTTCTTCGACGAAACGGGAGTTAGGATGAAGACTGGATAGGCAGAGGTAGGTAAATCTAATGGTGTCATCAACTCTGGTAAAACGTTCGGGTTCGGGAGTTTCTGAAACAACCGAAGAATCGTCTTCAGACAATTCATCGGCGGGGGGATCGACACACTTGACGGGAGCAATCTTGGATGGTGTTAAGGATTTTAGGGAAGGTCTGTTAGGGCACTTGGTGTCATAGGATAGGTGTTTTCCCTTACAGTTGGAGCAGGAAGGGGAGGAGGTGCAGGACGATGAGGAGTGTTTTCCACCGCAGCGGAAGCAAAGCGGTTCTTTTTGGATGCAAGATGCGGTGTTGTGACCAAATGCAAAGCATTTGCCGCATTGGAGAGGCTGAGGGCCAGGGGATTGAGAGGGTTCACAACGGTATGTTTTACAAAACATTTTGAAGCCTTTGGATAAAAGGGTGTCAATTGCCTTAGGACAGTTTGTAATGACACGGAAGAGAAAGGTGTCCTGTCCTGTTTGCCTGGACTTAATGCGCCAGGCGTTCTTGGCTTGGATACGTTGCTCGTGAAGAGCGGAAAGGACGTCGGTTGCGGAAATATTCAGATCAACTGAACGGACAACACAGGAAAAGGTAGGTTTGTAGTTACGGGATTGGGAGGTCGGGGGGGAGGATATGCGGTTGGGAGAGATTTTGAGGTTGTCAGATAATAGGGAGCGTAGTGGTGAGAGTCGTTTAATGAGGTCAGGGTCTTTTGAAGTAACAAGGGCTTTGTTACCTCGGTAGACTTGCAGGGAAAGGAATAGCAAGGTTGGGATGGATTTTAGGAGGGAAAATAGGTCTTTTTGGTTACAGAATTTATCCGGTATATTGGATAAGACTGCTTCAAAAATAGGAGCAGGGACAGAGGAAGCTTGAGAGCGGGGTGACGAAGAGGAGGTTTGGGAGCGAGGAGAGGTAGAGGCGACGGAGGAGTAGGATTGACTGCGCCTGCGATTCACGACCTTGAAAGGTTGATCGTCAACTGGCGAGCCAGGACGTTTGGGAGTGGCAGAGGTGGTGGCCATCTCAGAGAAAAAGAAATAACAACAAAAGAATTTATTAAAGAGACGTTTAAATAGATGAGATAAATTTACTGTTATCGCGCTAGAGCCTCGATATAAGGTTGAATGTGTTTGTTAGTTGGTAATAGTGTAAATTCACAGGGACGTTGCGTACTCAGTCCCTAGTGAACTGTTGGTTAGTTTAATAATATTCTGTATCTTACGATATAACGGCTGGGCTGTAGATTGAAGGTCGCTGTTGTTGTTCTGACGAACAAATTTGAATAGCCTAGGCTTCCGAGTTGTATAGACGAGAAGGTAAAGTCTGCTGACTGCTGCTGGCGAAGGTTGGATGATTTTCAGAAGTTGCTGCTGTCGGCTGGACGATCTGCTCGGCTCGGAGGTTCGAAGCGAAGTGACTTCTGGACTGTTGGGCCGGCTATTTATTCTTCCGGCCGTTCTTGAGCTCGATGATCGAGGCGGGGTTATGGGCGGAGTCTCGGTCGACTGGAGCGCTGTCGACGGCGTTCCGGCGAAACTGGCATTTCTCGGCCGTTTGTCGACAGGCCGTTCTCGCTTCGGTCCGTTTGCGTTGACCTTGTCTCGAGCGGCGGCAATCGACGCGCAATTGTCGAGGGGACAATCTGGTAACATCCGCCCCCCCTCTTGACGACGGTTGCTGCGGCTCGGGACGCGACGGAACTTCTGGGTGCGGCGGCGACGTTGTTCCAGGCTGGCGAAGGCTGAGGCGGTTCGACCTGGACTCGTAATGACGGCGGCGAGCTGTGGTGGCGGCGGACGGTCGGTCGGTGCGGCGCGTAGATCGTCCACATGTACCTTTAGGATTTGTCCGCCGATATTCACCATGTAGTTATGGTTGTCGATCCTCTCGGTGATCGGGTGAGGTCCTGACCATTTTGCCGCGAATGGTCGCGGGCGTCGGTCTGGCGTCTTTCTTAGAACCCTGTCTCCTATATTGAAGGTCGGTACGGCGACGTCGGGCGGTCGGCGTTGCTCCACGTACTGCTGTTCGTGGACACGTGCGGCTTCTCTCACTCGGTCGTGATTTATCTGTTGGAGTTGCGGCCTGTGGGCGTCCCATGTCCCTGGGAGCGGCAGATTATATCCAAGCAGAATTTCGGCCGGCGAGCGTCCTGTGGCGGCGTTTCGACGTCGGCGAATGGTAAAACCGGTGCTTGGCAGATGTATGTCCCAGCTTCTGGTGCTTCGTTGGGCCATATGAAAGCGAAGGATTTTTTTAATTTCCTGATTTTTACGTTCCGTAGGGTTGGCGCGAGGGTGGTAGGTCGGCGTTGTCCAGTGCTCGACCTGCCATTGACGACAGCTCACTTTCCATTTCGTCGAGCGGAATTGGGAACCGTTGTCCGTCAGGATGGCTCGAGGATAACCGAACCTCGAAAATATCTCTCTTTCCATAATGGCCCGTGTCTTGGTAGTCGTTGCCACGGCCATGGGGAATAGTTCGACCCAACGAGTAAACAGGTCGGTAACCACCAGAATGTATCGGTGTCCTCGGGAGCTAACAGGATACGGTCCCATGTAGTCGACGGCTAACACTTCCCAAGGTCTCTGGGGCTGTCGAAGGCGTAAGGGAGCTGCCGGATGCGGTGGTTTCCTTTTCATGCGAGCGCACAGGAGACATTCGCGAACGTACGCCTTGATCTGGTTGTCCATTAGCGGCCATTGGTACTGCTCGCTTATGGCGGCGATTGTGGCGTCGGCGCCTGGATGACCGGCGAGCGGAGCGTAGTGGAACTCGTACATAACGCGCTGGCGCACATCCTTCGGCACGATTAGGCGAAGGTTATCCCTGGCCGGTGCGTAGAGAACGTCGTCTCGCACTGTGTACAGTCGCAGGAATTGGCGCTGCCATGCGTCATCGGGGCCGGTCTCAACGATGTCTTTCCATTGTTGAATGAGGTTCAGCGTGGCCCGGTCCTGGCGTTGCGCGTCTTTTACCTCATCCGCCAAGGTTGGGATGCCGAGAGGGCAGAGTTCGACAGGAGGCTCGTCGGTGGGTTGGTTGCTGTCTGGCTCGGCCTGGAGGAAAGCGAAACTGCCCTGGTTGGTGATGACCTTCCTGTTGGTAAAAGTTATTTGCGCTTTTCGCCTCAGGAGCCATGGAGTGCCTAAGATGAGCTCATGATTCAACCCGTTAATAACCTGGAATTCGTCGGTGAATTCGCAGTTGTCGATCTTGTAGGTTATCGTCTGCTGGCCGATGACCTTGGTTTCTTGGTTACCTACCGCTATCGTTATAGCGGAGTTTTCGCACGGACACAGTGTCCCTTTCACTAGTCCGTCGCGGACGAAATTTGCACTGGCACCGGTGTCTATTAATGCCGTGAATTTTCGGCCGTTTTGGTCGCGTACTTGTACACGCGGAACCGCGGAACTCGCGAAGGTCGCGTTTAATTCGACCGGTTGGTGGACAGATCGCGACTGATCGGTCCGGTCGCTTGGTCGTTTACCGACGGTCCCTGGAGAACGGGGCAGTTACGATGGAAATGGAATCCCTCGCAGAAACGGCATTTTGGAGGACGAGCTGGTTCGGCGCGGGGCGGCTGTGGCCTTGAGCGCGGCTCGGTCCGTGACGGTCGTTCGTTCTGCGGCAGCGGCGGCGGCTTGGGACGTGGTGCAGTTGCGGTGTCTGATTTGGAGTCACGGCGGTTCGTTCCTCCTTCGGCCTTGAAATCGGCCTCGATGTCCTTGGCCATCCGTATCAGCGCGCCGGTGGTAGTGACGACGGCGGTGCGTATGTAACGTCGAATACGTGGATGTATCAGCTCCGTTAACGTGCTGACAAGGACATCTTCCGACATTTCCGGATGGAGGCGCTGCGCCAGGAGAAGTTTCTCCCTGAGGAAGGCTTCGATTGGATCTCCGATGCGGTGATGGTCTCCAAACAGCGTGGCTCGTAGGTGCGCCACAAGCGCGGGCGACGCGTATTCTTCTGTTAGAGCGCTGCAGAATTCGCGCCAGTTCAATGGATAGGCCGCAAGTCTCTCGTACCATGTTGCGGCGTTGTCGGCGAGTTGGTTGCCCGCGACGTATACCCAGTCATCTTCTGGAGTCCCCAGGTCTGCGAAATATTGCTCCATTTGCCTCGTGAAGTTCGCAGGGTCCTGGTGTGGTCGTCCAGCGAATTCTGGTAATCGTCGTTGCGGCGGCGCGGCGGCGGGCTGCTGGCGCTCGAGCAGGCGCACTAGCGCACCCATGATCGTTTGCATTTGGTCCTGTTGTAGGCTTGCGGTGCTGCTTCCTGAAGAAGCTTGAGATGCGGCGAGAGCGGCTGCCAACTGGTCTGTAGACGTTAATGAGTCCATTTCGATGTTTTGGCCGTAGCGACGTCCACTTCGTAGGCGGTGTCTGTGCGCCGTCTTGGTTGCGAATAAATGACCTTTGGTGATGGTGTCTGGGTCCTAGTTTCTTCTGAAACTACCCTTTGCTCAGCCCCACGTGATTGGGCGCCACTGTTACCCTTTTGGCCGGGGTGTTCTCTCGGCGGTATGAGTCGTTGCGCCGGCAGCTCTTTCGTGGCCGAGAGATCGGCAAGGTAGTTATGTTGAAGAGAATAAAATTGACTGAGCAAAGGTAGAACAGTATTTATTACGGCTAAATTACGGCTATAGTCAAATGTACAGTGTGTATGGTTACAAGGTCATTATTCTGTTTCGGGGCTACTTCCGAACAGGTCCTTGGCTGTAAGCGCTCGTGGCCTTGAACGGCGGCGTAGACGGGACGGCGGCGTTGCTTGGAGCGGGCTCAGCAACGACGGCGGCGGTGAGACGGTTGGCGTCGGCGGCGTTGAGGAGGCGATGCAGTCTGCCTGGTGCGGGGTGTAGCAAACGCCGGTATAGACGGCGTCAAGGTCAGCGAAGAGGCGGTCCAAGCTGACGTGGTCAAACCCACGATAGCGGTGGTGCGCTGGCGGTCTGGATGACGGCGGCGTAGGCGGCGGCGGCGACTCGAAGGTCGGTGGTCGCTGGTACGTCTTCTGTTGGCGGCGGCGACGAAAATGACGAGCGGCACGGCCGGCTCGTGGCATGGAAACGGCGATGGCCGGCAAGGTAGCTCGAAAGCTAGGTAATATTCTTGCCGGGTCGAGAAGGTAGCTGGTATAGCTAGGGCAAGTCTTCTCGAGCTGCTGTTGAGAGGAGGTAGCTAAGAAGCTAAGGCGAGTGATCTCCTCTCACTGACTTCTGGACTGTTGGGCCGGCTATTTATTCTTCCGGCCGTTCTTGAGCTCGATGATCGAGGCGGGGTTATGGGCGGAGTCTCGGTCGACTGGAGCGCTGTCGACGGCGTTCCGGCGAAACTGGCATTTCTCGGCCGTTTGTCGACAGGCCGTTCTCGCTTCGGTCCGTTTGCGTTGACCTTGTCTCGAGCGGCGGCAATCGACGCGCAATTGTCGAGGGGACAATCTGGTAACAAGTGAAAAGTGTTCCATCAATGTTTTGTTATGACGATCACGTAAAATTATCGTCCGTAAACCGACTTTACAACCAATTTCTTTTTTAACATACATAAAAATGTAGTCGCTTTTGCCTTGCACTCTATGTGAAACATGGCTAAATGTTGAAAAATATGCATAATTTTGAAGAATTGTAACTTATAAATGATGATATAAATAATGCCTTACTGAATTTTTGTCTGACATAGATGGTTCAAAGTTGGGGTCGGTGTAGGAGTCGTCAACAACAGAGCTTTCGTCAGATGATCCACCTGGTATATCTGTTTCTACAAAAAAAAACGAAAATTAAAGTTTATAAAAATGTATGAAAAAGCATTTATATATTTTTCCTACCTTCGTAGTAAGAAGGTTCACGATAAGTCTTTTTAGCTGCCTCAACCATCTTTCTACTTCTTGATTGAAAATTATCCATGCTATAGGTAATTAATAATGCAGTTTTAATTACATTTGCAAATATATTAGAGTGTAATTATGATTGAAAAGTCCCACTTACCTTTTCTTATTCTATTTTGCACACCACACCGTGTCACTATTTGTGAACTGATAGAATGAATGTTTTACCGGTATTGATGCTGGTATTATTAATTTTGCAGTCGATTATCTTTTCTATATGTCTTTTGCCGTTTATCGTCATTTAGCGGCACAATACAAAGCATAACGCATAGAACAGAGCAACGTTGAAGGAGGCAAGTACGACGGACATGTATAATGTTATATACATATGGAGGCCAGAGTGAAGCAATATAGTCGGAAGCGAGTTACTATTTCAGACGTACCCTTTTTTTGTATGTCTCAAACATTTAAATTTCTTACCCCTCTCTTGATATTCTTTCTAAGAAAGCTATTTTGGACGTATTTATGACGAATGATAATGAGTAATCCAGTTTCTTTAGGTGGAGGCCTGTGCGTCTGTTAAACGATCGGAGGCGAGTTGTGTACCCAGGCATATATATATATATATATATATATATATATATATATGTCTATCGAACAGTTCAGCAACTCGTAAAATATCCTACATTTCTACATCATAAAGGTTTGTATCCAAACTAAGTTGTATAAATGTAGCATACAAATGATGCTAAGGTGTTCAATACCATTTTGTAAAAGTTTTCATGAAAAAATGAAGATAAAGATAATAATGCTTCTTTTTCAGGGTGGCGATCATTAAAATTTGAACAAGGTTTTCCCTTTTAGTAACGTTTCGGTTTATTAACCATCTTTCAACTAACGTCAATTAATTAAACAAAATTGTAGTTCCACGGAAATGAAGCAATACAAGTTGGGTAAATACGTATTATTATGTAAAGTGCTTACAATTAGTCAAATAATATACTTTTAAGAAATGTTGCTGCTTACACCACTAACATTTTGTTTTTATTTTTATTTTCTTTTAACTTACTTTTCTGTGTTCAACTCATCTCGCACATTACTGTTTTCTCATTTGGTTCCAAATCTACAAATCATTAAGGCAGCAACATTTCCAAAAGATATGTTCATTTACTAAGTATTTTACGTATTCATATTTACATAAATTGTATTGATTAAGTAGAACAATAATGGTTAATAAACTGAAACGCTGCAAGATAAACAGGCACATCTTGTTTAAATTATGACAGCCACCAGAAACCAATATTTAAAAATAAAGGAATTCGTAGAAAAGAAACTTTTAATAATTGTACCGAAAATAATATTGTATAAATTATTTCGAAACTACTATCCTACTATAAATAAAAGCAGTAAGTAATGTGTAGGTAAATATATTTATTTTGAAAAATAAGGACAATAAAAAAGAAGTTTTGTTTTTAATATTAGAAATATGTTAATTTCTGGATAATTTCGTCGAATTTCTTCGAATCTCGTTATTAATCCATGCTTTAAGCATCTGAGGTGTCCGGTGTTTTAGCTGGGGATATTCTTTTTGGGCCTTTCTACAAAGAAACATGGGTGCTTGGACATTTTCTCTTAAATATTCCTTAACCCTACGTTAGTCGCGTGCAGTTTACTGACGAGATTTGTCGCGTGGGTGACATATGTCACCCAATTTATAATAAGAATTTATGAGAAAGGTTGGAAAAAATATAGACACTGGCGAGTGTAGAGGATTACTGTTGGTGTTAGGAAGATGTAAATTGCGTCGATTTAAAAATATTTATTAGTAAATGATCATAATATTGTATTTATTTATGAAACCGCTATACATAGTATTCCTGAAAGCACTCTACACAAATTTCTTTGATGTGGTCATTACATGCCCACTTATGGCACTTGGAACACCATTTCCGTGTTGTCTTATCACGTGCTCTGCCACAATAGTAACAGCGTCCTCTAGATCCATGATGTTCCGCGGATGTTGTCGGCTGCTCTTCTCCTAATAAAAGAAGTGCTCTACGGCGTAGTTCTCTCGGAAGTTGAAGAATGCGTGATCTTTTTTGAATTTGAGGTTTTATCATTTCCCAAACAAAATTCTCAATGAATGGCACCCTATTTGGTCTCTTTTGAGTTGCAGTTTGGTTGGCCTTATTAATACAAAAAGCATTAATTCCTGCCATGTTCAGTAGGTTGTAGAAAACAACTATAGGCCAACGGCGAGTATTTCTCGCAACATTGTTTTATTGGCAAAGTTGGTCGACTAAATCAACACCAATTTTAGTGTGATTGTAAAACGTTATTATATCTAGTTTCTTTTGTTCGCCGATTTCTTCATGGATAGCACCGTCATAATGCATACTGGAAATAACCAAAACAGCTTTATTTTTGTTGGGGCAGTAGGATACAAGAGTACTATTTTCTTCATATCCAAACAGTGAACCTCCCTTATTGCTGCAAATTTGTCGATGTCTTTCCGTTCACCACGATTCCTAATGTCGTCAAATCTTATGCATCTCAATAAAAAACGAAACCGCTGCACGCTCATTGATAAATAACAGGATTCTAGACCGTTCCCTTTAGAATTATCCCATAGTTTCTGTAAATTTTTTCTCGAACTTCTGAGACTGCCTATGAGATACAATAAGCCAATAAAAGCCCTAATTTCTATTTCGTCGGTTGTGCGTGCATCTCGGTCTCTTGTAAAATTTTTACGCACTTCTTCAATGCATATATTCGTACAACTGGTAATTGTTTTCAATAACACATCGTCGATAAAGAGGTTCATGGCTTCAATTGGAGTTTTTACTTCACGTGCTGCTCCTCTAGGTCCTGGAAGGTGCATAACAATGTTTTGTGAACGTGTTCTAACATTTTTTGGGGGTTGTATTTTACTGCATTTTGTTTCTTTGTCTTTACCCACAAAATAATTTAGTATATTGTCCTCTTCATCGGACATACCTTCATCACTAGAAGCTTCTTGTTCTGTCTCAGAATCATTATCGCTTTCAATAAGAATATCTTGTTCTTCCTTGTCACTATTGTCTACCTCGTCCGCCTCAGGTCCCATTTCGTCTTTACTTTCCTCTTCAAACCACTTTAAACCTCGGGATCTCTCCTATACTCATTTTTTCTTCTTTTCGGTGCAGACATTTTCTGTAAATTAATTTATAATTACTAAGCTCTATGTTACAAACATTTTAAACATTTACTTACTACTCAATACACCTTCAAAGTCTGTTGCTTTCCTACACCAATTTGTAAAATAGTAATAACTTTAACTCCAAACTATTGCGCATTTAGTCGCGTGGGTGACAATTGTCAACCAAAGTACTTTGATAGGCGCTCCCTCTTCGTACGTGGCACTAAGAGTACAAACGTTAAGTATACAGCACCCTGGCAGAATTGTTGTTTGAAGATACTGTTTGTCACGCATGCGTATTCAATACGAAAAACATGCTGTACTTGAATAAACAGGAGTGGGTGACACCTGTCACCCTGCGCGACTAACGGAGGGTTAAAAACGGATTTCATTATTTTTCGTTCGGGAGTAGTCCATGTGTTACGAACTGCAAATAATAACCTATTAATTATAATTGTAAAAATAAAAACTATCACGAAGACGTCTTTATATAAAGCAATAAAAATGATATCTTAAGAAGATATATAAGAAGACACTTTTTACATTAGTCACAACAAAAGAAATTATTTTTAAGTTAGGTGGATCGGATCGTAATAAAACTAGGTATTCTGAAATTTCTCTTTGTTAAACTCTAAAAAATCGCTAATAAAATGGAAATACCAGGTATATAATTTTGTCCATGAATCATATTTCCTTTCTTTATAGTATTATTAATCCATGCTTTTAACTGAACTGCACTTCTGTTCACCAGTTCCCTTCTACTTCTAACTGCCTTCGAGCATTCTTTTAGAGAGGGTAACGTACTGTTTTGTAAATTTTTTAAAAATAATTCCCTTGCACATTTTTTTCCTTCCGACGTCCACGTAGTTTTTGTATTAGATGTTTCTGAAATAGTTTGAATTAATGTTAAGATATAGAGATTAGTCCCTTTTAAATACCCTTTTTTTTTTCTCAGGCGTCGTCAAATCTAAATCTTCACTATTTGATGGACTTTGTAGGGCAGTAGCTCCAATTACTGAATCTTTTTGTGGAATGATACCGAATAATTAATGATATAAATTAAACACGGGTTTCTTTTAAATTACCAAGTTAATAAAAAAAAAAAAAAAACAGTTGATTGCTTTAAAGAAATTATAGTAAAAACTCAATGAATGTTTCGACTTTTGTCGAAATATTATTTCATTGAAACAACCGTTTTTTTATTAGCGTATTTCAATTGTGTTGCGTCATAGCACATCTATGTAGTCTTCTGTTATGAATTGCGTGTATTTTGAATTTTTGATATTTGTATTTGTACCAACTAATCTAAAAAAGGACGCAACTTTTAGCATGTGTTAGAAAAATTATTTACTTACCAATATTGTCGTCCAGACTCATTTCTTTAAGAGCTTTTCCTTTTAATTTCGTTATATCTGTTCCCTGGACAGCTTCCAACAGGGATGAAAGTTGACTTATCTCTAAAGTGTCAATTGGCAATCCGTATATTTCTTTGTGAATTTTCTCATCATGGCCCATGAAATTCGCCAATTGGGTCTTTCCATTTTCATCCAAATTTAAAATACCACCGCAGGTTGTGGCTATATGTTTGCGGAGTTTAGTACCTCGAAGGTTTTCGGGATTTTCTGCTCCGCAGATATCCGATATTTCACGTAACAATTTGCATGCTCTGAGGAAATTATTAGATCTACCGGGTATACCAAAAAGATATGGATTTTCATTTGCAACATCAGCCGAAGCGCGATATTTTAAAATGAAATCCAATATATTTACGTACTTTTTATGTAATAAAATTGTTACTCCTCGCTGTAATTTTCCTCTTATGGTGAATCTACAGTAATTTGTTGCGTTTTGTTTTTGTTTTGCTGTTAACGTCTTGTAAGCGTCACTTTCAGTGTCAACAGTTGCTCTTCTCTGAAACTCTTCTATTGTTATCCGTTCAGTTTCCCCTGCTCTCCTTCGATTAAAAATTTGTACTAGTACTAGCAAGTGTTTCAAAAGTTCCAACCAAGTGTCTTTATCAAATTTTTTTACTAACATATTATATAACGCATCTATATTTTTCCTTAAATAGGAATTTAGTTTATTTATATCAGAGCCTGACGGTAAATTTAAATTTTTAGATCGACGTATTTGTCGTTGATTAGATAAAGCGGCTTTATTAACTTCTGTAGCGTAGGTTCGTTTGACTAAAAATAAAAAGTTTTTTACTTCTTTTCTCTTTTCATGAGCACTTTGCTTTAATAATTCTGCTATATATATGTATCCAATTTTCTTTAAAGTAGTTCCTAAGGATGATGCTGTTGATGGTCATTTAAATGTTGCTGATTTTTCATCAAACATTGCAACTTTTTTAACAGCTTTTATAACATCATCAAAATAGTGGAGACTACAGATCGATGCAAAATCAGTAATGTTCTTTTGGATATCTTTTAACGTTAGAAGTAATCTTCCTACCTCCCTCATTTTTTGTCTAGTGTAATAATTTAAATTTCTCATGTCCTGCACATAAACTGTTTCCATACAATACTATAAGTCTATCAATTCTCACAATTTTTGCTACATCGTCGTTGTGCATGAAAGGAAAAACGTCATCTTTTAATCTAACACATGCAGCAGAATGTACTTTATTAGTTAATTTTCGACCACCTTTTAGAACAATTCTGCTTCCATTTTGATATAATGAATTGCAGACCTTATGATGACGGCTTATAGTCAAGTGAGAGTAGTATCCTTCGCACGTGGTACAAACTACATAGTGATCTTCATGACGTTTTTTAATTTTTTGTGGTCTTCGTGTGGGAATTACAATTCCTTCGCTGTATTGCGTACTATAAAGGTAATTGCTGTTCTTTCGAATTCGGTCAATCAATTTTCTTCTTTCGGACGATCCTTGAATGCAAAGAACATTGAATAAACTAATTATTATACTAAGAAGTAATGTAAATTGTAAATGAATACTTTCGCAATGGTTTATAAGGCAAATCAATTGTACAACTATCTCTATTGTAATAAAAGCGAAAATAGCAAGAAAATTCGTACCCTTTGGTAAAATCATAAATTCTTTTACTTCATCTTCATTTTTGTGGCGAGTTTCTAGATGTCGAGGTAAATCAAAATAAAGAGTTAAACAAAATTTACAGAAATATTTTTTTCTATTTTTTTCGGAAGGTTCTACTGTCAAAATGTTAGTCTCTTCTTCTTCTATGGATTCTAAAAATAAATGACGATCATTTTTAGAAATATAATAAAGTAAAGCAAGGGCAAATTATCTAATATATTATTTCCTATTTTGTACTTGCCCTCGATTTCTTCTTCTTCATGATTTATCACTAACGAGCTGGGGTTTGATGCATTAAACGTTTCAGTGTTCGATTCTAAAACTTAAAAGACGATAATAGTAAAATAATCACTATTTATATGTTAAATTATTGTTTATTATTCTTTTACTCACCTTCAGTAACCTTTTTGTTGTTCGTTGACAACAAACTATTAGTTGGCGAACTTAACAAAATGTCGTTTTCTGGTTCTAAAATAAATTATATGGAGTAATTGTAATGATACGGCTTTTATGTTATAAAGTATATGAAAGTTTCTTAATTAAGAGCTTACTTTTATTGCCGATGCTTAAACTGTCTGGTGTGTAATATAAAGTATCATAAGATGTTTCCTTAATTGAACTTTGGTTAAAATCGTTTGCTGTAGATAAATGGAATACACAAAAGAGTCTCATTAGCATTAGATAATCCATTGCAAATTATTAACACATTTTAAAGCAACTTGAAGAAGGTAATTTTTTATTAATAACTTACAACTTGTACTGGATGAAGGGATATATTCGTCACCACTGGAATTATCTGAGGGCGAATTATCTAAATGTTTCACTTCCCCTCCTACTTCGGTGTAATTATTAACTATAACTTGGTTGTCTTAAAGTAATGCATTTATGATATAATTATAACAGAATATTATATTTGACATAATACCATTTGGTCTGGTGGTAGTTTCTAATAAACAGAAATCTTCAATTGATGTGGTTGTACCATATCCGTCACAAATTATATTTATAGAAGAATGAGGGGGGGTATTTAGCGCAGATATTATTGTTTCAATAATATTTTCTCGGTTCGTATTCAGAACATCAATATTTGCATTATCATCTAAAATCATTATCATGTTTCAGCGTCCCTGATTGTAAAATTAAAAGAAACAATAGGGCAGGTACAACTGAATGAAAATATTATGTATCGTACTTGTTAGGTATGTATCCTCATATCTATAGGTAGATATTTTTTTTAATTGTTTTGTTTTTCAAAAATAATTTTATTTTGTATTCAATTAAAAGACGCAATCTAAACAATTTTCGATTTGTATCACGTAATCTTGAAAAGTTTAGGGTAACACTTTTAATTATTTTCATCTACCATTGTATTTTATTAAAATTGGTGGTACCCTCTGCTTTTCATTATCTGCTAAAATGAAAAAAGTTATGCATATACTTATAAAAACAGCGTGGGGAAACGATGTTTGCATAGGAGAACACAGAGACTGTAATGAATACAAATAATGAATGTTGAAAATTTTAAGTTTTTACTGTATGTTCATATCTTGGTTGTTTGTCAAAATAAAAAGAAACAGCTTTTAATGCTTTTCAGACATTTTTTCATGGAAACCAGTGTCGTCGAAAAATTAAAATTTATCCAACTTCGAGTTTTAACATAAAGTTATGTTTTTTTAAATAGGAATTATAATCATAGTTGATTATGTTTTAGTTAATAATATAATAATGTGGCTTCCGAAACATTATTTTTAGAAAATTATCCAAAAAGACCATCTCACTCACATAATTTGGCTTTCATCAATCATTAACCAATTTATGCTAAAAACTAACAGTACCAATGATGCTGAAGAACCTACTACAAATGAAACTAAATTGTAGTAAAGCCATAAAAATAAAAGAACCCTACTTGAAATCAACGACAAAAAAGCCAGGGTAAACTACGAAAATATTATTTTGTTAATTAAGTATTTGCTTTAAAACGTAGCATGCGACTCCACGTGTTATAATATTATTACAATGAGAAAAAAAATAATCTTATTAACTAATGTATAGTTAATTATGATTCCTATTTAAGAAAATATAATTTCATGTTAAAACTTGAAGGTGCTTGATTTTTTTTTCCAAAGCCACTGTATTCGTCGTAAAAAATTATATTTTGATTAGTAAAGAAGTGCCTGAAGAACATAAAAGGTTTTTTCTTTTCTACATTTACAAATAATCAAGATATGGACATGTAAGGATGGTTCGAAAATTTCAACTTTTGCTTGTAAATCGATAACAAAAGACGATAGCAACTTTTTTAAAATACCGATGAATTTGTATAGAAATGGAGATCAAAAGTTGCCATTTACTTTATTGTGTCTTTTTAAGCTATTGAGTTGTCCTTTACAAGTATCGAAATTTACCCATATATATCTTCCAAGAAAAAGAACACATATTAATTAAACTTACTACCTTCTACAGCTTTTGGTGTTTCAGGCGTGTTTAATATTATTATTATTATTATTATTAACCAGAAAATACATTAAGTTACAATCAAGATATAGTGTAATTATATCTGACGAACTCCCTGCCTATAAAGGTAAACTGAGTTACCTGCACATAGTTCTGGTGTAACTTACATACTAATTTAAAACTAAATAAATTGATAAGTATTGCCACTCAGTGAGCATAATACATAATTTTATATCATTTTCATTATTTTAACAAGATACAGTTTTTAAAAGTATAGATATAAAACATGATAAAATTTACCATTTTCCCCATTATAAAGAAGCCATTGCTTTATTAAATATTAAATTAATATTATATGTTATTCTATTATGTTCCACTTCTATTACAACCAAAACTGCTAAGCATTCGCTTGTCTTATCCATTCAGTCAATTTAGTTTTAATAACTTTTTTTGAATACTCTAGTGTTTTTAAATTATTCGGCAGTCCATTAAATACTCTCATAGCAATGTACCGACTACTTTTATCCGTTAGACTTTTATTCTTTTTTGGTAGAGGTAAGGCTTTGTTTCTAGTTATGCTACTCGATTGAAGAAATTTAGTCTTCAGATTCTCATAATGGAAAATAAGTGATTCGATAATGAAAGTTTTTTTTATATCTAAAGGTCGTATAAGATTTTCGTGATTTTTGAACACAATATTTTGTACCCTTTCCTGTAACCTAACTAAAGAATTTATTGTGTCATTATAAGCCCCACCTCAAGCTAAAATACCATAGTTAACTACACTTTGGAATAGTGCATGATAAATTATTAATAGTTGGTTAGTATTCATAATCTTGTTTAGCTTATTAAATATGTAAATTGGATATCTCGTTCTCTTCTTAATATACTGGATATGCAGATCCCATTTCATTTGTCCATCGAAGATAACTCCCAGGTATTTGACCTGGTAAACTCTTTCTATGTTCTGTCCATCGATGTGTATATGCAGGTCCTCAGGAACACTGTCACGATACGCACCAAAGGCCATGAAGGCTGTTTTGGAAACGTTAAGAGACAGTTTGTTAGTTGCCATCCAGTTACTTATTTTATGAAGGTGATAATTCATACTGTCCTCAGCCCGCTTCCACGAGGTAGCAGCTGACAGTACGACTGTGTCATCAGCGTAGGACAACACATTGTTGCTCGGGAGCACGTTTAGTAGATCATTTATGTACACAACAAAAAGCAGTGGCCCAAGGATAGTGCCCTGAGGTACTCCCATCACCACTGGTAGCTCTGAGCTCCTTACTGCCGAGAGTTTGACGATTTGTGTTCTGTTTTCCAGATATGATGTAATGAGATCCAGAGGCTGTCCTCTGATTCCATAGTTTTGGAGTTTGGCTAGGAGTCTGCCATGGTCCACTGTGTCAAAAGCCTTGGACAAGTCGAGGAACTTTGCAATCGTAGGAATAGTGATGTCTAGATTATTGTATATGTTGTCCGTTATGTGAGCTAAGGCATCGTTAGTGCTCTTGTTTTTCATAAATCCAAATTGCAAATTGGATATTAATTTATGTGTTAAAAAAAAGTTTGATAACCTTGTATGGATTATTTTTTCAAAAATCTTTGCCACGTTGGAAATTAGTGAGATAGGTCTGTAATTTGTAGCTTTATGCTTATCTCCAGTTTTGTAGATGGGGATGATTTCTGCACTTTTTAGAGCGGTAGGCCAGGTAGCTTTCTCCATTGCTAGGTTGAAGATATATTGCAACGGTTCACATATAATATGTATAATGCACTTTAGTGTCTTTACACTTATACCATCAACTCCGCCAGCTTTATCTTTCATATTCAGCACAATGCTCATTATCTCCTCTTGGCTTGTTGGGTACAGGAACATTGAGGTTGTGTTGAGATCCGGTATCACTGTTTGATCACTTTTTGGCGCTTGTATTTTACTAGCAAGTGAAGGACCAATATTGCTGAAGAATTCATTGAAACAGTCAGCAATGTTTTGTAAGTTGTCTAGTTTCACGCCGTCATCATTTAATATATATTTTGGGACACAATCTTTACTACTGTTGTTCTTGTTAATTTTGACTTTTATCAAGTTCCATAACTTTTTGTTATCTTTAATATGCTTTTGGAATTGATGCTGTTCATAATTATTTTTTGCATGGGTTATAATTTTGTCAAGTTGTTTAACATAAGGCTTTATACATTTTCGATCGTGTGAAATGAGAAATTTCTAGCTTTCCTTTTCTTTTTGCAGAACAAAAGTTACATTCACATTCCTGATTTTTTGCATCAAAATACTGAATACCGTAATTAGTTGTAATTTCTTCGCCAGTTGTGATATCTCTCCGTGATATAAGGCATTTACATCCTTTGGATGAATCTTTGAAGTATACGTATTCACAATTATTTTTGCATGAATGGTTGACAAACGATAATGGACCTAGTAATAACACCTGTTTTCCTTTTCGGGATGATGTCATAATTGAGAAATCATTTTCTCCTTGTTTTATTAGTTCGTTGTATTTTTGATTTTAATTAAAATCAGCATTTAAGCAACAACAGTCGTATAGTTGTGAATTTTTTGTCCAGTCCTTTGTGGCAACTATTTTTGCTCCACAAAATTTATCCTGTGAGTAATTGTCACATTTTTTTACTGTTATGTCTGTACTTTTGTCCAATAATTTTAAATAGGAACGTAACTAAAAATATTTTCTTATTGTTAGAGAAAGCAGGTCAATAAATATCTGATTTTAGGAACTAATTTGCATTCATTTTAAGACAGACGAAGAATATAAAGGTAAATGATTATAAAATAACAGAATTCATTCGGTGCATTTATTTATTGTGAAATATACTAAATATTAGATATCTGTAACATAGTAAAAAAATATTTACGTTCCACCAATTTATTCGGTCTTATTTGAGAAAAATTGCCATCTGTATAGGCATGTATTGATAAAGATTTCACTAAATTAATTTAATTTTAATTTTATTTAAAAAGTTTGTCTTCTAATAATGTTATAAACGTAAAAAAAGGCTAACGTTTTAGAAAATTTTAATATATGAAAGTAATAATTATAAGTCACATAAATTGTGACATTTTATTTAAGTACTATTATTTTTATTCTCTTGATAATAGTTTCATCCGCCGGAATTCTCGAATTAGATCGAATAAAGAAGTGAAAAGGACCTATTTTATTGGTTTTTAAAGAAACACCAAGGAACATGAAATTACGTGCGATATAGATAATTATTGTAGAAAAGTGCCATACATTAACCGCAAGATATTAAAGGAGTGGAGATTATCCGATTCCCATTATTATTTTTTATTATTTAACTTGGGATACTATAAAATCATCAAGAATTAAATTATAAGGAGACATTCGCAATTGTTATTGAAATACGGATACTTACCATGTAATTTAGATTTTCGCTTAAATGATCGGGAACGTTTATTGCATTATTAGTTAACCATTTGCGATAAATAGAAATAGTTTCCGCATAATCGAGATTTTCAGTAAATGTAGCCTGAATTTGATGTAACTCGGCTTTATTTCCTAATGGTACATAATGTGGGTTTATTTTGTGAGTAACAGCATTTAAATAAGGATCCACAATAAGTGATGTCGCCAATTCATCAATAAAGGCTAATTCTTTTGGAGTAATTTCTGATGAAGACATGATCTGCAAAGTATTGTTTTTAATAGGAATAACTCGACTGGTTTTCTTTTTGAAGTATTTATTTTTTATTCCTTAATGGAGTGAAAAGCATTTCTATTTTTACATTAAAATTATCTAAATTTCCAAAATTTTACTTATTTATATCATCTTTTTTGAAGGGTAATTTTTTATTTAAAGGGGACCTCCATTAATTACGTGCGCTAAAAATGGAGGGAAGGAAGGAAAAATCTCACGTCAACTTTTTAATTCAAAGAACTACTTAAATTTCCACTTCCCTTTTAATTAAAATCTATTGCAATAAAAGTTCACATCTTCATACATAAGTCGAACATCATCTAAACATCTGTTACAAATTACTTTAAATTGCAATATGCATGATACAATAGTGTTGAAATATAATAAACATAATAATCATGTATCTAAATTTGTTATTGATTTCTAGAGACAAATGTCAATTACTTTTGTAGATATATCTATGTATTAAGACCAATGTCAAGTTAATCGACACACACACACACTTGTTGTTCGTTGTATGTATCACGTATTTTTCCGACTATAATTTTTGTCTCTTTATAAATAAATCCTAAAACATCAAGCTTCGCTGAGTGCATTATTTCATCAGGTTATGGGCCCAGTTTAGTGCACAAAATAAAAAGTGCAGTGATATATTTTTTTATTTACCGTAAAGAGAATTAAATATAGTAAAAAAAAATCTGTTCACGTGTTCTACAAAAAATGGCAACGACAAATCTCCAAATTGAAAAGTTAGTTGGCCGGGAAAATTATTCCACGTGGAGATTTGCAGTGAAATCTTATCTGGAGCACGAGGACTTATGGGAATGCATTGATCCCGGCACTGAAGTCGATCCCAAAAAGGACGTAAGAGCTAAATCCTAAATCATTTTGCTGGTGGATCCATTGAACTATGTGCATATTGAAAATGCAAACTCATCAAGAGAAGTATGGATATACCTTCAAAGGGCGTTCGAGGATTCCGGGCTATCGAGGAAGGTCGGCTTATTAAAGGATCTAATCAACACATCGCTTGATAACTGCTCATGCGTTGAAGATTACGTAAATAAAATTATGAGTACTGCATACAAATTACGTAACATAGGCTTCGAAGTTGGTGACAAATGGTTGGGAACACTCATGCTGGCGGGTTTACCGGATGTATATAAACCTATGATAATGGGTCTGGAAAGTTCCGGCATCAAAATCTCATCAGACTTTATAAAAATAAAGCTTTTACAAGAAGTGAAAGTTTCCGAGTCTTCAGCTTTTTTGACAAAGCACAAAAAAACCTTTAATAATAATCTCAAGACGAAAGGAAGAGGCCCTCGCTGCTATAATTGCAATAAATATGGGCATTATAAAAATCAATGTACTATAAAAAAAACTAATCATAGTGGGTTTTCAGCAATTTTTTCAGCTTACAGCTCAGTGAATCAGGATGACTGGTATATTGATTCAGGAGCTACAATGCACATGACAAAACGATCGGACTGGATGTACGATTTACAACCACCTCCGATTCAAAAAATAATGGTGGCAAACAGTGATGCTGTGTCTGTGCAAAATATGGGTAAAGTTGACATTCAAACCAATTTATGTAAAGATAAGCATCCAATCCAGGTGAGAAACGTTTTATTTATTCCTGAACTGAGTACAAACCTGTTATCGGTCAGTCAATTGACAAAAAATGGCTGTAATGTAGAATTCACTGATACGGGCTGTAAAATATACAATGCCAATAAGCATCTCATAGCAACTGCGAGACCCGACATAAGTTTTGTGATAAACATGTTAAGCAAATACAATAATGGACCTGAAGTACAGCACTGGCATGCCCTAAAACGAGTCATGCGATATCTAAAGGGCACCGAAAATTATAGATTAAGCTATAAGCAAAACACAAAGGAAACAATGACTCGTGGGTACTGCGACGCGGATTGGGCAAGTTCAGCGGATGACCGGAGATCTTGCACTGGTTACACATTCTTGTTTCAGGGAGGAGCAATCAGCTGGAACTCTAGACGTCAACCTACTGTTGCTCTGTCTACAACCGAAGCAGAGTACATGTCTTTATCATCGTGTGTAGAAGAAGCCTTGTGGCTAAAACAATTTCAAGAAAGTTTTTGGCCGCAATTAAAGAACGAAGCTATGAAAATTTATAGTGACAATCAAAGTTCCATCAAACTTTCAGGTACTGATGGCTATCGTTCTAGGACCAAGCACATTGATGTAAGACATCACTTCGTACGAGATAAAGTTGCTTCAGGGGCCATTGATGTTCAATACATCCAGACAAACATTATGGTTGCTGATGCGCTTACCAAACCAATATCGTACTCAAAATTGGAGTATTGTTGCTCTAAAATGGGTTTATTATGTTTAAGGGAGGATGTTGAAATATAATAAACATAATAATCATGTATCTAAATTTGTTATTGATTTCTATAGACAAATGTCAATTACTTTTGTAGATATATCTATGTATTAAGACCAATGTCAAGTTAATCGACACACACACACACTTGTTGTTCGTTGTATGTATCACGTATTTTTCCGACTATAATTTTTGTCTCTTTATAAGTAAATCCTAAAACATCAAGCTTCGCTGAGTGCATTATTTCATCAAATAGGGGTGCTATAGAACTGAAATCCGGCTTTGCCAGAAATCCTGAATTGCGGATCATTTATTTATTTACCAACAAATGGGGAAGAATAGCATTTTTGCCCTGTAAAATGAAGACAAAGTTATTAGTATTTGAAAAACCCACAACATAAGTCCTGAAAAATTAAAATCGGTATATTCGTTAAATAGATACCAAAAAAAGTACCTGAAAATATTGTTAAAAGCAGTAGTTCCATTTTTTTAAATAAGGTAAGTGAATACAATATGCCCACCTTAAGCAATTTTTTTTGTTACGAAGGTAATCCTAACTAACAAGTAACGGCAATTATTTCATGATAATGTTTAACATGTTTACAAGTTTAGAAAAAAAAAATAGTTGCCATGAAAAATTGGTTTAAAACATTTTTGGTTCATTTAAAAAAAAAGTGCAAATGGCCATATTGGCAACACCGTACTGGCAATATGGCCAATACATGGCCATATTGCCAACACGGTGTTGGAGATATTGTCATGTATAATAAACTCGAAATATTTCTTTTTATAGTATTTTACTTGTCTAATGGGTACCTACTTGTTTATTATAAAGCTAGTACAAATTGTAAGAAAACAAACAGAACTAATAATTATTGCGGGGGTATTATTCGCATAATGGACAAATAAAGTTGTCTTTCATTTCCTTGGTTAAGCCTACGCTATCCTCATAAATATATTTTTGGCAGACAACGCATAGGTGCATATCGGAAATTTCAGCCATTTGACACACTCCACAATACCAGTTTTGTTCATCTACTTGGTTAATTTTTTTTGACGCTGCTTTAGATGTTGTAGCTTTAGGTGTTGACTTAATTTTGGGCGTTGATGTAACTTTAGATGTGGCTGTCTCGTTGCTAAAAACTGCTTTTTTGAGAACAAGAGCCCGACTGTTTATGGCTTTCTGCCTTTCATTTGTTGCTGATTTGACAATTTTTTCCGGGGTCTCCAACATTTCTGTTATTGACTTATTCAGAAGTTCTTTCAGAGGAATATCATCTTCTGAATCAGAGGTAGCCAGAAATGCAGGCGTATTTTGTTCTTCTATGCTGTCATCATCAATGCCATTAGTTTTAATTAATTCTTTTATATTTTCAATTTTATCAATTATCTTTACTTTTCTTTTATTAAACCGTTTTTTTATTCAAATTCATTTATTTTTTCGATTCGTTACCTTACAATACAATCTATTGTCTTCATTTTACACTGCGTAGAAATGCTGTTCCTCATTTGTTGGTAAATAAATTACCCTCAATACAGATTATTCCGACCTGATTTCAATTCCATTCCATCCCCCTACCAAATCGATAATAATCGAAATAGTTTTGAAATCTAATTTGATTAATCTATTATACGTATAAAGTTCGTTTGTGATGTTTTATCACAATCAAACAGTTTTCGTTATACTTTTTATTTATTCCACTGGCAATTATTTCGTACGAAAAATATTTTGTGTTCTAAATATTGTTATACTTAATCTTTTCAATATAAACTCGTCAGCCATTCAATTAATCATTACGGAGTTTCTTTCAGAGACATGTAGGTACATACCTACCTACATTGAGCTTATCACACAAACAATATGATTTAGAACTATAACAGTATAAACGTTGTTATACAGTGTTAAAATTAAGCAGTAGCGTAACTACCATAGGGCTAGACGGGGCAGTGCCCCGGGGCCTCCAAGCTCAGGGGGCCCCTCGGGCTCTGACTTACAAGCTATAAATTGTGTTAGAAATATCCACTAACTTTTATTTAAAAAAAACCATATTAATTAATTTATCCAGTTATTCATTCCTAAACTCTGCGTGTCTAACCAGGAGGTGCTCTGTTACCTATGCACAATAAAGAACTAATGATAAAGTAGCTTTGCAACTTTAAAGTATTTAGATGTAACCACATATTTATAGTTTGAGTTGTATTGATAATATTTTGATTTGTCATAACCGAGATTCGTCGTAAAACGTACCTATAGTCGGTCAAGAAGGTAGTGTTATTGGATTAAAAATCTCTACTTAATTAGGATTCCGTACCCAAAGGGTGCTCAACGGGACCCTATTAACGTGCCTCCGCTGTCTGTGTGTCTGTCACAGGACCGTATTTTTGAACGGTAACAGGTAGATATTTTCTTTTATTTTCATAAAATACTTTTAATTTGTTCATTAAAATAAGTTATAATTTGTTTTTGGCCCTTGGTTACCTAGCTACGCCACTGAAATTAAGTAGCGCATAAATTTAGTAATTCCGTTGATGGTATATTTTTGAAAAAAATATAGAAAAAGTACCTATAAGCTATTTAAATTCTACCAAATATTTTTAGACCATTTTTAGTTTATTATAGGCACCTTTTTTTCGTGTTATAACATCATCGATATTTTTTTGAATGAGAACCAATATTTTTTATTATTTTATTGATTTTGGTAGTACTTTTTACTCCGTTTTCAACCGTATAACAGTACAGTATATAACATACGTATATTTAAAAAAAAAAAAAACGAGAAACAGTCTTAAATTGCGACTATTAATTAAATTGGCAAAATGTACCTAGTTGGCGGTTTAAAATAAAAAACCTTCGTTACGGCTGTTAGAACAGTTATTTAAACTGCCGTAAGTTTTTTGTTTTAAATAAAATAAACTAATGAATTTCTACTACCTATATTCAAAAACCCAATTTTTTATATTCAAAATTTAGCACCGCTTTTCTCGTTATTTCTAAATATAACATATTGAAAGTTGTGTACGGTCGGACGAAATAAAAAGTAGTTCCAAAATCAATGTCAAAAAATTTGGGTTCTCATTTAAAATATTTATCGATGACGTCATAACATGAAGAAAAAAAAGCATAATTAACTAATAACAGTTAAATAAACTAAGTACAATAATTAAATAACCGAACTATTAATAGGTATATATTTAGGGTCTTTTTTACGAAAATGATATAGAATCGACACATACATAAATTTACTAAATCACTTTTCTCTAAATTTTTGTCTATATTGTCAGTTTAAGTAAAAACATTTTTTCAAAAGCAGGTGATGTAAGGAAAAATTTGGGAGTCCCCTTACGTAGGTAGCAAATAAATTGTAACTATGTGCATAATTTTTAAAACATTCGTGTTGTAGGCTCAAACAACTTCAAATAAAATTAGAATAAAATAAATCGTATAAATTTTACTTACCTTATTATACTTATGATAAACGAAGTTTATATTCAAATATCTATCTAACTTGCACCTCTGTACTCACAGTCACACCTCCCGAACGACTACACTTTGAAAGCGCGGCATCTTAAAAAATACAAAGGTTAAGTTCTCGAATCAATATCTGTAGGTACCACTAGTTATAATGATTATTGTGACGTGTTCGGTCACAGAAAACACAATTAACAAAACAAAACAACGAATTTATTTAAATACTAAAGTTAATTTGACTACACTACAGTTATGAACAAGTCCACACAATTTATTTCACTAAAAGTCTATTTTCCCGTTCGCGTCTACTATAAATACTCGCTATACTATAGACACTATGACTTCTTTCGCCTGGTAATTCGCCTATCGATCACTTCGCTTCCAAACATCAGCTGTTACTGTCAACTAACTCGGTGTGAGTGTCTGGTCCGCCTTTTATAGTCTTCTCAGCCTTTTTCTAGGGTATTCTACAGCCGTCTAGTAATCCAATTGTTTTCCCATTGATCTTTGCTGGTGTTTTCTAGATGTTTTCAGGAAAACCGAGAACATTCCTTATGTAATCAGGGAAGATGTTCATTAATTATGCTCACAACAACTTAATTGGCAAGTACTCGCAACACTGCCCCCTTCTTAGAATTGATCGTCCCGATCAATGTCTTGACCTTTGTAGGGCGCCAAGCGGTCCAAGTGTACAACTTTCATCTTGGCCTTTGGTCCTCTCTGAATACGGTAGACCACGTCATTCAGCCTTCTGACCACGGTGTAAGGCCCTTCCCAGGCTCGCTGTAGCTTCGGTGAGCGCCCTTTCCGACGAACAGGATTGTAAAGCCACACCTGGTCCCCTTCTCTGAATCCTGTGCTGTTGGCTCTCCGGTCGTACCTGGTCTTCATGCGGTCACTCCCTACTTGGATTTTGTTACGAACGGCTGTATGGATGGTATCGAGTCGTTCCTCTAGCTGCTGTGCGTAGTCGGGAGCCGAAGGTCGCCGATCTTCTGGGTGTCCAAACCGGATGTCCATAGGTAACTTCAGCTCTCTTCCAAATAAAATGCTGGCTGTTGTTCTGCCAGTGGTCTCATGAACCGCAAACCGCACTTCGATAGGCCAACAGGAACAAAGGTATATGTTGGTCCCAGTCTGTCTGGTGATCGTTGACAACCATTTTCAAATTGGTTTCCAGCGTCGCGTTAAACCGTTCGACCATTCCGTCAGATTGTGGATGTAATGGAGTGGTCCTAGTTTTTTGTACTCCTAGCAGCTCACAGACTTCCCGGAATACCGTGGATTCGAAGTTCCGTCCCTGGTCAGAGTGGATCTCCATCGGAACTCCATACCGACTGATCCATTGGTTCACCAGCATTCCAGCGACCGTAGTAGCTTCTTGGTTTGGGATTGCGTACACTTCGGGCCATTTGCTAAAATAGTCCATCACTACCAAGATGTACTTATTGCCAGTAGCTGTTGTTGGGAATGGTCCTGCTACGTCCAGAGCTATTCTCTCAAATGGGGCACCAACATTGTACCGTTTCATTCGCCCTCGGCTTCGAGTCTGAGGTCCCTTGGCTGACGCACACGTTGGACACTTCCTACACCAATTTTCGACGTCTCTTCTACACTTTAGCCAATAAAATCGCTCTCGCACCTTCTCCAACGTCTTTGTTACTCCGAAGTGTCCTCCACCAACACCTCCATGGACTTCTGTCAGCACCTCGTTAACTCTGTTCTTCGGGAGAACTACTTGATGTCGAATCTTAGTTCCGTCAGGGCTTTCCCACACTCGTTTTAGTACCCCATTCTCGACGATGAGCGAATCCCATAAGGCCCAATAGCTCTTCGTGATGGTACTCGTACTACTAACATCTGCCCAGGTAGGTCGTGCTGTTCCTGCCTTTTTCCACCGCAGTATCGGTTTAATGTCTTCGTCGTTATCTTGGTCTTTCGCCAGGTCTTCGTTCTGCCAGTGTTCTTCAGGTTCCACCATCGTCTGACAGATCCTTGCCAAGTTGACTGGTTCCTTCTTTTCGGCGGCCATGCAATGTTTGCAGTTCTTCGAGCATGGTCTTCGCGAGAGGGCATCTGCGTTACCATGTTGTTTTCCAGCACAATGCTCGATGCTGAAGTCGTATACTTGTAGCCGCTGTAGCCATCGAGCCAGTTGTCCCTCTGGGTTTTTAAATTGCAGCAGCCATTTCAGGGACGCATGGTCTGTCCTTAACAGGAATTTTCGTCCGTAGAGATACTTATGGAAATGTTCGAGAGTTTTGACGACTGCCAGCAATTCTCTACGGGTCACGCAATAGTTTCGCTCCGGCTTTGACAGTGCCTTACTGAAATAGCCAATGACTTTTTCTTTTCCTTCCTGCATCTGCGACAGTACACCACCAATTCCTACATTTCTGGCATCCGTATCGACAATGAAGTCTGTGTCGAACTGTGGGTACGTCAGTATTGGGGCTTGAGAAAAGGTAGACTTCAGTGTTTCAAAAGCTTGTTGACATCGAACTGACCATTGGAAAGAGACACCATCCTCTGTTAACTTGTGGAGCGGTCGAGCTATATCTGCAAATCCTTTACGAATCGTCGGTTATAGGAACACAGCCCCAAAAAGCTTCTCAAGTCGTGTTGGTTCTTCGGGACAGGCCAACTTCTCACAGCTTCAGTCTTGTCAGGATCAGTTCTTATTCCTTCTGAGGTGATAACGTGGCCAAGATATTTCACCTCCTTACAGAACAGATGGCATTTCTTGGGACTGAGTTTCAACTTGGCTGCTGAAAGCTTCTTGATCACTTTTTCGACATTCTGGAGGTGGTCTTCGAATGTCTTTCCCAGTACTATCACGTCGTCTAGGGACACCAGACAAACCTTCCAATTGAGCCCTTGTAGCACATTTTCCATAAGTCGCTCGAAGGTGGCGGGAGCGTTACATAGTCCAAATGGCATAACGTTAAAGTGCCACAGCCCGTAACCAGTCGTGAATGCGGTCTTCTGCTTGTCTTGTGGATCCAGTTTAACTTGCCAGTATCCACTCTTCAAATCTAACGTTGAAAACCATTTGGCACCAACCAAGCTGTCAAGGGTGTCGTCGATTCTGGGTAAGGGATAGCTGTCCTTTAAGATTACCGCGTTGAGCTTCCTGTAGTCAACGCAGAACCTGGTCGATCGATCCTTCTTCCTAACCAACACTATCGGAGAAGCCCAAGCACTTTGTGATGGTTCGATTACCCCCTGTTCTTCCATGTTCTTCACCAGGTTGTTGACTTCTTCTTGCTTAGCCCATGGAACTCTTCTAGATGGTTGTTTAATAGGACGAGCTGATCCCGTGTCTATACGGTGCTATGTCAGATTCGTTCTCCCAAAGTCGTTGTCAGAGAGGGCGAAGACGTTTCGATATTTGCTGAGCAGTTCTTCGAACTTTCTAATTTGTTCGCTGTTAAGGTTTGTGGCCGAACGCTGCACTAAGTCTCGAAGAACGGTTGGAAGCGGTTCGCTCTCTGCCATTGAGGATTTAGCTTCGACTTCGCATTGGAGGATGGACACCACGGGTTCAAGGACTCCTACTTCCATTCCTTTACACACTTTCTGTTCGAAGTCCTTCAAATTGACCACTCTGACAGATGCGTTCGGCGTCCCAGTTCGAATTAATGTTCGTCCTATCAGTATGGATTTCTGTGTCAAGTCCGGGTTTTTGGCTTCTACTGTCCCCACCAAACCATCCGCACCTTCGCCGTCGATGTTTATTTTGAGAACTACCTCGGATCTAGCAGGTAGTAATCGGTCTTCTGCTACGATGACCTTTCGAAGACCGTACTCTTTGGTGGGGTTTGTCATCACCAACTCTTCCTTGCCGATGCGTAAAATGCCGGAGCCCAAATCCAGATTAATTTTGTTTCGTTCAAGAAGATCCAATCCGATGATCACGTCGTCGGCGACATCGGCTACCAGTGCCCTGTGTCGAAGGCATACTTCTCCCAGTCTCAATTCGATGTCGCATTCTCCTCTAATCGGCGCTGTTTCTCCGGTAACCGTGGTCAAACGCAGCTTCCTCTGCAGGGGACGGATTCTTCACTCGTTAACGATGTTCGGCCGGATTATGGTCTTTGAAGCTCCCGTATCGACCACCATTCTAACCTTCTTGTTGTTGATGTGACCTTCGACGCATAAGGACTTGCTTCCGTTTTGTTGGGAAACGACGATTTCTGCTGGGGCTTGGTGGGGAGAAGCCAACTTGTGCCCCTCAAAGTTGGCTGATCTTAGTTTCCCGACTGCTGTCGGTCCGCACGGCGTTCATCGGCCGGGCAGTCTCGCTGTAAATGTCCGTGCCTTCCACATTCCCAGCACCTTGGTCTTCCTTTGTTTTGGCCACAATCTCGGGAAAAGTGACCGACCTTCCCGCATTCCCAAAATTTGGCCGATCCTCTCTTGTCGTTGATGGTAGTCTTCTTGACAGTTTCGACGCATTCTTTAATCAGCCTTGTGACTTCATCCTTGTATTCGTCGTGTTCAACAGCTGTTTGGCGTACACGCACGTGGCCCTTGAAAGCTTGTTTTGCAGCTTCGATTTCTAAGGCGTGCGCCAGTGCGTCGCTCGCAGTCTTATGGCGGGCCAAACGAAGAACTTGCTGTAAGTCGGTGTCCCTCACGCCATCGACGAATGTTTGGACTGCTAGCTGGTCTGCGAAGTCCTGCGGAGCGGTAGGATAGGCCAATCTAACTAGACGTTCCACATCGGCCTCGAATTCTTGTAGATTTTCTGATGTCCTCTGGTTGCGACACTTTAGTTGGTTTGGTACACATTGTTGCAAATGTTTGTCGCCATATCTCATTTCAAGTCGCTCTAGCAGCGCAGAGAAGTCCCGTTGTTGGCGCTCTGGAATACCTTGAAGGACATCCAATGCTTCTCCTCGCACAGCTATGACCAGCGCCGTTGCTTTCTCAAAATCGTTCCAGTTGTTTGCTTCTGCCGCTGCCTCGAACTGTCGTTTGTATACAGTCCAGCAAACTTTTCCGTCGAAAGTCGGTGGTTTAATTCTGATCGTCCTCGCAGTGTCTTCGGACTTTACTTCACTGGCCGGTTTTGTGTTCTCGAACCTCTGTCTCATCTTCTCTACTTCCTTTTGTACTTTATCTTTCAACTGATCTCTTAGTTTCTCTTGTGTTGTCTCCAATTCTTGTCGTACTTCCTTTAATTCTTCTTGCACTTCTGTTCTGACTTCCTTCAGCTTTACCCTCAATTCTTCTTGCATCGCTTCCATCTTTTCTTGTCCAGCTTCTATTTTATTCTTCAATTCTTCTTGTGCCAATTTCATTTCGTCCTGTCCAGCTTCCATTTTATTCTTCAATTCTTCCTGTCCACATTCCATTCTTTCTTGTCCAGCTTCCATTTTGTTCTTCAATTCTTCCTGTCCACATTCCATTTTTTCCTTCATTGCCTTCATCATTTCCATTAAAGCCTTTATTTGTTCTTCCATTATTGCTGATTGTTTTCTTGTTACTGGCATAAGGCTTCAAAATTCTTCTTCTCTTCAGACCTCTTCTACAATCTGTCGCACTTACTTTCTACTATCCCACTGCTGACACCAAATGTGACGTGTTCGGTCACAGAAAACACAATTAACAAAACAAAACAACGAATTTATTTAAATACTAAAGTTAATTTGACTACACTACAGTTATGAACAAGTCCGCACAATTTATTTCACTAAAAGTCTATTTTCCCGTTCGCGTCTACTATAAATACTCGCTATACTATAGACACTATGACTTCTTTCGCTTGGTAATTCGCCTATCGATCGCTTCGCTTCCAAACATCAGCTGTTACTGTCAACTAACTCGGTGTGAGTGTCTCGTCCGGCTTTTATAGTCTTCTCAGCCTTTTTCTAGGGTATTCTACAGCCGTTTAGTAATCCAATTGTTTTCCCATTGATCTTTGCTGGTGTTTTCTAGATGTTTTCCGGAAAGCCGAGAATATTCCTTATGTAATCAGGGAAGATGTTCATTAATTATGCTCACACCAACTTAATTGGCAAGTACTCGTAACATTATTATTACTATTATTATTATTTTGTTGTACAGATTTCCTGTACACAGCTAAACTGATAAACTGCGTTGTCGAAGTGTTACTAGGTATGCACACTGCGCGAAATTTAAGAAAATAGAGCAGTATTTCTTAATATTGTATATATCCCTCCAATTCATTTTTACAATTACATCTTTTTTGTACTTAACCACCCTGGTGAAGAAATATATCTTACAAATGAGAAACCCTTTCAGGTGGCTAAACTCAACAAGATTATTTACAACTTCGATGTCAAACTGTAAGCAATTTTACAAATACACTAGGATACCAAATTGTTAATTATCTGTATACTTTATTGTATACCTTAAAAATCCGTCAAAGAAACGAAACTATCCTTATTAAGTATCGAATCAACAAGCTCTTTACTGAATGTTATTCTGTTATGAACACGATAGACGAAAAAGCACGAATTGTTACAATAATTATTATTCCTTTTGAATAAGCGCCAGTGTAGTGTGGGAAGAAAAATTATTTCGAAGTGACTATAATTTTTTTTTGTAAATGTTCCTGTTTGACTCCTAGATTTTTTTTTTAAAGTCCATCACATACCCTACGTGAGATTCCTGAGAAAGCTCTGTATTCTCACCTCATTCTGTTCGTTCCTCTACTTAACGCTTAGATTCTATTAACACCTTGGCAACGTGGTGAAGAAAAACATCTTACAAATGAGACACTCTTTCGGGTGGCTAAACTGTACAAACCTATTTCTTTACTTCGTTGTCAAAATGCAGGCAATACAATTACACTAGGTTGTTAAATGGTAAATTATCTATGTACTGCTACTGAATAGTTAAAAAGTCGTCAATGAAAGGAATCTATCGTTATTAACAATCGAATCAACAAACGATTTCCTGAATGTAATTCTGTTTTAAACGCAATACACGAAAGAGCAAGAATTTTTACAAAATTATTCTCCCAATTGTTTGGGAGTGTCTAAAAAGTTTTTTTGTAACTGTTCGTGTTTGATTCTTAGCCTCTTTTTTAGTCCGTCACATCCCCTGTGTGAGATTTCGCAAAATGAATGGAAACAATCGTTATTAAACATCGAATCAACAGGCTATTTACTGAATATTATTATGTTTTAAATACAATACACGAAAGAGCAAGAATTTTTACAAAATTATTCTCCCAATTGTTTGGGAGTGTCTATAAAGTTTTTTTGTAACTGTTCCTGTTTGATTCCCAGCCTCTTTTTTAATCCGTCATATCCCCTGTGTGAGGTTTCGGAGAATGAATGGAAAAAACGTTATTTAAAATCGAATCAACAGGCTATTTACTGAATATACTTCTGTTTTAAACGCAATACACGAAAGAGCACGAATTTTTAAAAAAATATTCTCCCAATTGTTTGGGAGTGTCTTTAAGTTTTGTTGTAACTGTTTGTGTTTGATTCCTAGCTTCTTTTTTAATCCGTCACATCACCTGTGTGAGGTTTCGGAGAATGAATGGAAACAAACGTTATTTAAAATCGAATCAACAGGCAATTTACTGAATTTAGTTCTGTTTTAAACGCAATACACGAAAGCGCACGAATTTTTACAAAATTATTCTCCCAATTGTTTGGGAGTGTCTTTAAGTTTTGTTGTACCTGTTTGTGTTTGATTCCTAGCCTCTTTTTTAATCCGTCACATCCCCTGTGTGAGGTTTCGGAGAATGAATGGAAACAAACGTTATTTAAAATCGAATCAACAGGCAATTTACTGAATTTAGTTCTGTTTTAAACGCAATACACGAAAGCGCACGAATTTTTACAAAATTATTCTCCCAATTGTTTGGGAGTGTCTTTAAGTTTTGTTGTACCGGTTTGTGTTTGATTCCTAGCCTCTTTTTTAATCCGTCACATCCCCTGTGTGAGGTTTCGGAGAATGAATGGAAACAAACGTTATTTAAAATCGAATCAACAGGCTATTTACTGAATATACTTCTGTTTTAAACGCAATTCACGAAAGAGCACGAATTTTTAAAAAATTATTCTCCCAATTGATTGGGAGTGTCTGTAAAGTTTTTTTGTAACTGTTCGTGTTTGATTCCTAGACTTTTTTTTTAATCCGTCATATCCCCTGTGAGATTTCTGAGAATACATACCTTTTTCACCTTTTATTACTCCGTTCTCCCAGTAACGTTTTTATTCTACTAACACTTTGACAACCTAGTGAAGAAATACATTCTATAAAATGAGACACTCTTTCGAGTGGCTACACTGTACAAACTTGTTTCTCACTTCGTTGTCAAAACGCAGGCAATACAATTACACAACATTGTTAAATTGTAAATTATCTATATACTGTTACTGAATAGTTAAAATGTCGTCAATTAAAGGACACTATCGTTATTAACAATCGAATCAACAAACCATTTACTGAATGTAATTCTGTTTTAAACGCAATACACGAAAGAGCAAGAATTTTTAAAAAATATTCTCCCAATTGTTTGGGAGTGTCTATAAAGTTATTTTGTAACTGTTCGTGTTTGATTCCCAGCCGCTTTTCTAATCCGTCACATCCCCTGTGTGAGGTTTCGGAGAATGAATGGAAACAAACGTTATTTAAAATCGAATCAACAGGCTATTTACTGAATATACTTCTGTTTTAAATGCAATACACGAAAGAGCACGAATTTTTACAAAATTATTCTCCCAGTTGTTTGGGAGTGTCAATAAAGTCTTTTTGAAACTGTTCGTGTTTGATTCCCAGCCTCTTTTTTAATCCGTCACATCCCCTGTGTGAGGTTTCGGAGAATGAATGGAAAAAACGTTATTTAAAATCGAATCAACAGGCTATTTACTGAATATACTTCTGTTTTAAACGCAATACACGAAAGAGCACGAATTTTTAAAAAATTATTCTCCCAATTGTTTGGGAGTGTCTATAACGTTTTTTTGTAACTGTTCGTGTTTGATTCCTAGACTTTTTTTTAATCCGTCACATCCCCTGTGTGAGATTTCTGAGAATACAGAGCTTTTTAACATTTTACTATTCCGTTCTCCCAGTAACGTTTTTATTCTACTAACACTTTTACAACCTAGTGAAGAAAAACATCTTACAAATAAGACACTCTTTCGGGTGGCTGAACTGTACAAACTTATTTCTCACTTCGTTGTCAAAATGCAGGCAATACAATTACACTAGGTTGTCAAATGGTAAATTATCTATATACTGTTACTGAATAGTTAAAAAGTCGTCAATGAAAGGAAACTATCGTTATTAACAGTCGAATCAACAAACCATTTACTAAATGTAATTCTGTTTTAAACGCAATACACGAAAGAGCAAGAATTTTTACAAAATTATTCTCCCAATTGTTTGGGAGTGTCTTTAAGTTTTTGTAACTGTTCGTGTTTGATTCCTAGCCTCTTCTTTAATCCGTCACATCCCCTGTGTGAGGTTTCGCAGAATGAATGGAAACAACCGTTATTAAAAACCGAATCAACAGGCTATTTGCTGAATATAATTCTCTTTTAAATGCAATACACGAAAGAGCAAGAATTTTTACAAAATTATTCTCCCATTTGTTTGGGAGTGTCTATAAAGTCTTTTTGTAACTGTTCGTGTTTGATTCCTAGCCTTTTTTTTAATCCGTCACATCCCCTGTGTGAGATTTCGTATAATGAATGGAAACAATCGTTATTAAAAATCGAATCAACAGGCTATTTACTGAATATAATTGTGTTTTAAATGCAATACACGAAAGAGCACGAATTTTTACAAAATTATTCTCCCATTTGTTTGGGAGTGTCTATAAAGTCTTTTTGTAACTGTTCGTGTTTGATTCCTAGACTTTTTTTTAATCCGTCTCATCCCCTGTATGAGATTTCTGAGAATACAGAGCTTTTTCACCTTTTACTATTCCGTTCTCCCAGTAACGTTTTTATTCTACTAACACTTTGACAACCTAGTGAAGAAATACATCTTACAAATAAGACACTCTTTCGAGCGGCTAAACTGTACAAACCCATTTCTCACTTCGTTGTCAAAACGCAGACAATACAATTACACTAGGTTGTTAAATGGTAAATTATCTATATACTGTTACTGAATAGTCGTCAATGAAAGCAAACTATCTTTATTAACAATCGAATCAACAAACCATTTACTGAATGTAATTCTGTTTTAAACGCAATACACGAAAGAGCAAGAATTTTTACAAAATTATTCTCCCATTTGTTTGGGAGTGTCTATAAAGTTTTGTTGTAACTGTTCATGTTTGATTCCTAGCCTCTTTTTTAATCCGTCACATCCCCTGTGTGAGATTTCGCAGAATGAATGGAAACAATCGTTATTAAAAATCGAATCAACAGGCTATTTACTGAATATAATTGTGTTTTAAATGCAATACACGAAAGAGCACGAATTTTTACAAAATTATTCTCCCATTTGTTTGGGAGTGTCTATAAAGTCTTTTTGTAACTGTTCGTGTTTGATTCCTAGACTTTTTTTTAATCCGTCTCATCCCCTGTATGAGATTTCTGAGAATACAGAGCTTTTTCACCTTTTACTACTCCGTTCTCCCAGTAACGTTTTTATTCTACTAACACTTTGACAACCTAGTGAAGAAATACATTCTATTAATGAGACACTTTCGAGTGGCTAAACTGTACAAACTTGTTTCTCACTTCGTTGTCAAAATCCAGGCAATACAATTACACTAGGTTGTTAAATGGTAAATTATCTATATAATGTTGCTGAATAATTAAAAAGTCGTCAATGAATGGAAACTATCGTTATTAACAATCGAACCAATAAGCTATTTACTGAATGTAATTTTGTTTTAAACGCAATACACGAAAGAGCACGAAGTTTTACAAAATTATTCTCCCATTTGTTTGGGAGTGGCTATAAAGTTTTTTTGTAACTGTTCGTGTTTGTTTTCTAGACTTTTTTTTAATCCGTCACATCCCCTGTATGAGATTTCTGAGAATACAGAGCTTTTTCACCTTTTACTATTCCTTTCTCCCAGTAACGTTTTTATTCTACTAATACTTTGACAACATGGTGAAGAAATACATCATACAAATGAAACACTCTTTCGAATGGCTAAACTGTACAAACCTATTTCTCACTTCGTTGTCAAAATGCAGGCAATACAATTACACTAGGTTGTTCAATGGTAAAATATCTATATAATGATGCTGAATAATTAAAAGGTCGTCAATGAATGGAAACTATCGTTATTAACGATCGAACCAATAAGCTATTTTTTTTTCTCGAAAATGATGTTATATTAAAAAATGTTAAAGATAAACGTTTTAAATTTTTTTAGTATTTGCAGCTTTTGTGTTAAAAATTTTCCACCAGGAGATAATGTTTCGTCGTTAATCAGAAAAACTGTCCTCAACCCTAAAAGAGCTTCCCTATTCCATCGTTTCACATTATTTCGTTATTATAAATCTGGTATACTGCATGTATTTTAACAACTTTTTATATTCTTTTGCTAAAAGGTTTTTTGTATTATTTTAGATACCCCATCTTTATATATTCCGCGAATGGTAATTGCCATATAGCATTACTCGTATCACTTTTAATTAAATAAGATTATTCGGAAAACACGTGAAAAAACCTGTCTTGATTGACATAAAGCAATTTATTAAGCTAAATAAGAATAGTTCATTTGGTTACATTGATAAACACTTTGTGGTATTTTTTAAAGTTAAATGACGTAATATTGCCTCTTAGGGACCTTCCATAAAATACTTCTGTTATTTTTCCACAATTTTTCACTGCCCACTCTCCTAATGTCTCAAGTAATCACGTTTCATATTTAAAGAAAATTTCTAGTTTTATAAAAGGGTTATTAAAAGTTAATTTCCAAAAAGGAACTGAATATAACTATACTGCTATATGTAGAACAAACTGACTTATTACCTACAATTATTTTGTACCTTGCAGACATCTATTGACCATTAATGTATTTATGAATTTGATCTTGCGATGAATCTGTAATCTGGTCAAAGTGTACGTTATTCTCAAGAGATACTTTGACAACGGTGGTCAAATTGTCAAGATGTTGCAGAAGTACGTGTTAAATCACAATTTAGGTGGCTCAACTGTAACTTAGACATATATATGTCTTTTTTTTACACTAGATAGCCCGATTCACCAGGAATTTGAAGCGTCAAGTCCGCTTGATTTAAAATTTTGGTTGTTGATCGTCCTGTTCTTAAGTAGTCGATTTCCTCAAATTTCGGCACGTGCATAAACTTGCAATTTGTTTTGTCGCAAGTTTTGTTTTGAAAATCGTGACAATAAAAGTAATTGTGTATTTAAGTGCACTGTGGCGTGCAAGGCACACCCTTCTCAAAATTTTCACGTTGCTCTAAAAAAAATTAAAACGCAGAAATGAGCAATTGCTTGATAACGAATTATTATAGAATACTAGCTGTACCCTGCCACGCTTCGCTGCGGTACATTACGGTTGCATGGATGAGATTTTTAAAGCCACATCATATTGTTATAAAAGAAATATGAAAACTGACTGACCCGATCACCCAACTAAGACATTGTTCTTTATTTCAAGCTCAAAACATTTTAGAATGTAGCTTTTAGTAAACTTTCTGAGTTCAAAAGTATAAGCTTATAATATTTTTTAGCTATACAAATTGAAAACCAACTTTCTAAACCTATGGAAAGTTTTAATTTCTTCAGTACGATATTATTCAAAATCCTATTTTTGCTAGTTACTTAAGTCATTGAACAACTATTTTAAACATTTTAATTTATTATAAAAAAAAGAAAATGTTAATAATAAATATAAACTTGGAACTTAATTATCATTATTATTATTAACTGGTAAGTTTTTCCAGAATTGTAACCTAGTTGATGGCATAATCTCAGATAATTTAGATATAATTGCTGTTTTGCGTTCTTGTGTAACTCCTCTGGGTTGTGATTTGCTTTTAGGTTTCATTATATCTTGTTTAACGTATTTCGTAAGTAACAATTTTTATTTCAAAGCCGTTGCTTGTTCGTAGTCGTTTTTATAAAATAGAGTTTTTTTTCCTTTGAAGAATTCCGCCTGTACCATTTAACTAAGATATATAAGATATGGTCTGAGATTTATTTTACTAAGTTTATATTGAGATGTATAATCCTCCCAATTGTAGAAATCGTTAACCGTCAAGGTAATAACATTGACGTTAGAACCTGCCTTTTTTACAGCTTTAGCAAAATCTTGGAAATCATACACGTTCCCTGTGCGTTTTAGGGATTGTTTAACCTGATGATTAGTGATGGGCGGATCGGGTCTGACCCAGATCAAAGATTCGGATCTTTACGATGATCTGACTGGATCCGAATCCCGATTTAAGTTCTGTCGGGTCCGGGTCACTCGGATCGCGGACCTCAGCTAATCTCGTCCGGCCGTGCTGTGAGCTGTAATTGCAGGCTGTAGACTACCCAGTACCCACACTACGTAATGAAATTAAGTGCAGAGGTTTACGGAGTATGCCGCGCCGTTTTTTGACTCGCTCACTAGATCCGTATGTAATGATGGGAAGACTCGTCTCTTTTAGTGACCCGGGTCATCCAAATCAATAATCGCGATGACCCGTTCATGAAGATTCGTTCATATGAACGATGATATTGAAATGTTAGGGATCGGGATCGGTACACCGGCTGAGCCATCTGCACTAGCGAGAGCGGTAACATCAGATGATTATGTTATGACTACGACATATTTTTTCTACGACTGTGCAAAAAGTAGCTACTTTTTGCCCTGTGCTCTGTATGAAAAATTTCATTTTTTGCGCTAATGCAAAAACACTAACATTATTTATGGCGAGCTTAAACTAAAAAGAAAAAAGTTTTACCTTAATTTTAATTATTGCAAATATTTTTAATAATTTTTGTTGGTTATTAAAAGGCTTTTCATAATGTTTTTAAATAAAAAAAAAAGTATTAAGCATTTACTGGGAATCAAACCATCGCCCTTCGAATATCGTTAATTACTTGGCAACGGCAACGCGCATAATACTAAACGATCATCATAATCAACCTATGGATGGCGTCTGACAGTAAAAATTGGCATACATTAATAATAAAGTTTTCAAAATTTATTGCGAGTTCTGTTATAAGTTGTAAACTTTAAAAATGTCGAGTAATTTTAATTCGATCGTAGAAAAAATATTGTGTGCAACATGTGCAAAAAGCGTATTTCTTGCAATCAGCATGATTGCAGCTCTCGAATTCGTCTCGAGCTGCAAACTTCATGCCTCGTGCAATAAATATACTCTTTTTGCACTAGTTACACAAATAACTATTATTGGTTCCTTATTTCCATCAGCTGTTCGATTTTGTTCAGTGAACTAAAAATAGTTTTATTTTCTCATGTCGTCAATTATTGCATAAAAAATAAAAAATTATGTAGACTATAATAGCACTATAGGATTTAATAGATATTTAGATACCTATCTTTCTACAAACTTACAGCTTACAACCTTTAAGGATATAGGTACCTATTTTATTTATTTAAATCGTGTTTTTTATTTTTTGATAAGTGAATATATACAGGGTTATTCACGGTATACGGCACGGAATATTATGGCCAAAATATGAAAATTTCAAAAACTTTAACTTTTGGGCTATATAGGGGTCTATTATGGTTATCTTTTAAAATTATTTTCATATTATACAGGGTGTTCCAAATGCCCTAAAAGTGTCAAAGTTATGTTTTTTTAAATGGAACCCCCTGTATATTATTGCATTTATGGATTCTTCGATCAAAATAAGTGTTTGTTTTGATAAGGTTTATAACACCTAAACCTTAAGGTTTTTTAAATAATTTGAATTTTATCAAAATCTAACCTAATTTTCATGTTTCAAGTACTTAAGAACTATTTAAGTTATGTAAGCGAAATTTACAATGAAGTGTAACAATAGATCACATTTTATATCCCAATTATAATAAACTCGTCATCTTATACAGGGTGTACAAAAATTAATACTACTTAAGTAAGAACTTTAAGGGGTTGTAACTTGATTAATTTAAATGGAACGCCATATTTTTTTACATTTCAGGAGATGTATTTTTTTATTACCTATCGATTGGTATAAGGGTGTCCATAAGCTAAGTCTTCGCGTTTTCTCAGGAAACGCTAAATAATTGTTTTATGCGCCATTTGGAATTTTTCAATTAAATGTTTAAAATCATAAATAAATAAATAAATATATTAACCAATTAAGTATAACATAATACAAATAAAATATTTACAATAGGTGTTCGAAATGTCGACCATCGTTTTCCAGACACTTGTAAATTATTTTTTCGAAACCACTGCTAACATTGGATAACATTTGCGGGGTAACACTTTAAAAAAGGCGTCTCTTATGCGCATTTTCATATTTTGTGGAGTTGTCGGAGGCGTATTATAGACAATTAGTAGGGGTAGATGACAGCTTCTGGACCAGAGGATGAGAGGGTTGTGATTTCTGGCTATTGTGACGTAATTGCAACTGATAGAATGTTGTTCATGATTCATATGTCTACTATAGTAGATGGTATATTTATCAACGATCGCGCCCGATTCATATGTCTACTACAGTAGAGGGTATATTTTATTAACGATTGCATCTTTTGTGGGTCATAAATGTTGATTGAAATGTCAAACTATAGTAGCGATTGTGAAAAACCTACGCAGTCGGGTGACATCTGCTTGAAGACCATTCCATGCTGTGACAACGGTTGTTGAAATAGGTGGAATGGTGCTGTAGAGAGCGAGGAGGTCGGTTAAATAGCAAATATGAATTGCAGACGCAGCATTAGCTCCACGTGACTTTTATTGAATGCGTGGTTACCTTCACATACACACATACATACATACATACATACTCTGCTTTACCGAACAATAAGCTATCATGTGTAAATTCATCATACACAGACAAACATCACTTGTCGTTCAGTACATCTCGACAACTTTACAATTTGCTGATATCGCGCATACATGTCTACATTACACACACACACACGTCTTAATTAAACCTGTAACCGTTCCTCTATGTCATATTCACGCGCTTTCCATCTTACTCCGTCTATATCGAGCAAATTGCAGATGCAGCATTAGCTACACGTTACTTTTGTTGTTAATATGTATACATATATATATATAAACACACTACTTTAACTTTTGTTTTCGAGATAACGTACCACAACATTCATACCTACCAATAATTCTGTAAGCTATCATGTGTAAGTTCATCACATACAAACATCACTTGTCGTCGTCGTCGTCGACGGTGAACACCGTCAGTTACGCCAACAATTTGCTGATATTGCGCATACATGTCTACTTTACATATACACACACACGTCTTAATTAAACCTGTATTCGTTCCTCTATGTCTATGTATTCAAATTCATATGATTTGCGTCTTCCTCTTACTCCGTCTACTATATCAAGCAATTATGAATTGCAGACGCAGCATTAGTTGTATATTACTTTTGTTGCTAATATGTATACATATATATAAACATACTACTTTAACTTTTGTTTTCGAGATAATGTACCACAACATTCATTCATAACAATAATTCTGTAGGCTATGATGTGTAAGTTCATCACATACAGACATCACTTGTCGTCGTCGTCGACGGTAAATACCGACAGTTACGCCAACAATTTTCTGATATCGCGCATACATGTCTACTTTACATATACACACACACTATTTTAACTTTCGAGATAACCTGCCACAATTTTCTTTCCTACTAATAATTCTACAAGCTATCATGTGTAAGTTCATCACATACAGACATTACTTGTCGTCGTCGACGACGGTGAACACCGACAGTTACGCCAACAACTTTGTAATTTGCTGATATCACGCATACATGTCTACTTTACATATACATCTGGAACAGAGGTGTGGGGATATTGATTTGTAACGATTTAAATATGAATTAAGTATGACGTAACAGCTGTGTTATATCCAATTGGTATTTCGAGATAGTCTTCCAGTTTATAAGTTCATCATACACATACATAGACATCACTTGTCATCGACGGTAAAACACCTACAGTTATACTATACATCAACAACATTGCAATTCGCTGATAACGTACACACATGTATGTTTTAAACGCACACGTTTTAAATTTAAAACCTGTACCCGTTCCTCTATGTCATATTCACGCGCTTTGTATCTTACTCCGTCTATATCAAACAAATTGCAGACGCAGCATTAGCTGCACGTTACTTTTGTTGCTAATATGTATACATATACATAAACTACTTTAACTTTTGTTTTCGAGATAACCTACCACAACATTCGTACCTACCAATATTTCTGCAAGCTATCATGTGTAAGTTCGTCAAAACAGACATCACTTGTCGTCGACGGTGAACACCTACAGTTATACATATACGTTTTCGATACACGATGAACATTGACTCGATTAATAATTAAAGGTATATACAATTGCATAATTTATAGTCTCTGCTCTATGTATAATACATTTCGCCTTGTAAAGCTTCTGGAACAGAGGATATTGATTTGTAACGATTGAAATATGAATTAATTGTGACGTAACAGTTGTGTTATGTCTAATGGATAAGTGCTTTTTAGACTTTTTTTTGATATATACTTGTTTAAACACATGATGAAAGTTTTAAAGTAATAAGTATATTTGAAAGAAATGCTCTTACAATTGAAGACTGTTACATTATTATTAAAGAGTAAACAATTATTAAAGTGAAAAATTAAAAGGGAATGCTTTAAATATACGATCAACAATTACAAATACAAACGTAAAGGTATATTACATTATTATTGAAAAGTAAACAATTACTAGTGATAAATTAAAACTAATGCTTTAAATATATAACCAACAATTACAAATACAAAAGTAAAGGTATACATAAATCTATTTCATTGAAAATTTTTACAGAAACTTCATGATTAATACTTTATAAACAGTTTTACCAAATATCACGCCACCTTCTTATTACATAGCTTTCGATAGTGTAAGAATTGATTGTAGAACAGGGGAGTGAGGATATTGATTTGTAACGATTGAAATACGAAAAAATTTTATGTATAACATGTTATGTCTAATGGATAACTCTACGTTATCAACAGTTTTACCGAATATCATGCTTAAATACAATCATAATCAAAGTATCACCACACCTAATATAACCATCTATACTTTTTTCTAGAAAGATGTGGTAAGGTTATTATACGCTAAAGAAATTACTTGTATGTACGTATAACGGTGTGTGTGATTATAATGCAATTTTACTAGACAATCAACAACAGACATACACACACACGCTTACTGTTTAAACAATTTCAATATATATGAACCGATGAACGTTGGCTCGATTAATAATTACGTATAGATACTCTCCTGACCCCCCGCAACCTATCGGTATTATCAGTACTGTTCAGTATTATTATAAACATGTAGAGCAGTATAGCATCGACGTTTGCATCAGCATAATATAAATACTTTTTTAGTTACCTATAATTTAGGTATTAGGTATAATGTTAAAAATGTCTTATTGAATTCTATTGATTTATAAAGAGAGCTGTAGTTTTGTTACTTACATATGAACCGATGAAATTTGACTCGATTAATAATTATGTATATATATATATAGAAAACACATTTGGGTTAATCATTGAATATTTTATAGTATCTGCTCTATGTATAATACATCATTTCACCTTGTGAAGCTTCTAGAACAGAGGATATTGATTTATGACGGTTCAATTTTGACTATAGGTACCAGTCTTTTCGCAGAGGTATGAGTTTTCCCTCTGACGAGACAAGATTGATAGCAGCAGTTTACAACATCGAGAATTTTATTCTCTTCTACAGGTGTAACAGAAAAGCAGAGATCTGTTGTTAATAAGATATTACATACCTAGATATATATGATGTATGTATGGAAATGAAACAGAACGAAGACAAGCTCGTGCGTAAATGGAAAATCAAACTGTGTGTACTAGTTGTCGGTTGTCTAGTAAAATTGTATTATAATCTTGTTTGACACACTGTAATACATCGGTTTATATATATCGAAACTGTTAAAACAATAAGCGTGTGTTGTCGATTATGTATTAGATGTCTGATAAAATTGCATTATAATCACACACGCTGTTATGTATACGTACAAGTATTTTCTTCAGCGTATAATAACACTGTCACGTGTTTCTAGAAAATATACATTTGGTTATATTAGGTATGATGATAGTTTGATTGTAAATAAAGAAACGTTATAACCCAAGTTTGTCTTTAATTAATTTTATAAATTGTATGAACATATAAAGGAAACGTTAAATGTTTCTACAGTTACAATTTATTACGTTAATAGCAGTAACAATGAAAAAACTTTTTTATAATCTTCGATATCAGTGGATGGCCATTTGCCTGAATCAGGACCATTTCGCCAGCCTGGAGCCTTTTCCGTTCCTTGTCGCAAAATGTTTTCTTCTATCCATCGCAACACTGTCTGATGACGACTGTTAATGGTTGGACTTAAAGTATATGGAAGCTTGAACAAGTTGATTAACTTAATAAACTTTTCCAAATATTTCGGGTTTCGCATAGTATACCACATCCATTATTAAATCATCTACACACTTCAATAATGGTGTGTACGCGTTCTTTATGTTAATGATGGAGAATTTTTTGTTCCTCACTAGAACTGATCCGTTTGTTAACATTTCCTTTAGAAAATATATATCATTTCGTATGTAGTTATAATTTGTTTCGTTTTTAAAAATTTTGTGTACATCATCAACGGTTATCTCCATTTTTTCACCACAAGCTTTTAAAAAATCGTTAACGAAGGTGTCGCACAGTTGTTTTCTTTCCAATATGAAATACAAAATATCAAACGATGTATCTTGTGGGAATGTTAACCATTTGAATACTTCCTTTGGTACTTCAACTCCGAACCTCGAACACACCACTTTTACTCTGTCTAAATCAGTAGATAGTATTGCTAAATTCGTAATGAGAACTCGTCTTTCTGCTTCATACAACTCATAGGACAAGGGAAACCATTTTTATGAAAATTCGATTTCTAAATCGTCTGAATCGCTCTCCTCGCTTACTAAATAACCTGTTATTACAAGTTTATCGTATCCACCTTTCAACTCAAATTCTTGTACCACGTCTTCTAACTGTGATGCAATCAAATGTTTACCCCTCAGATAAGAAGCCGTCTTTGAAAAATTTCACTTCAATTAGATAACTTTCAACCATTACTACTAAGTCTTTAACTTTCAATGCAATAACTAACGATTACAACTGATTACACTCGCCACGTTTAATCTTATTTATAATCATACTTTTTTGGGGGGGGGGGTACATAAATTTGTAAACATGTTACCATTTATAAATACAAAAGCCTACATCTCAGAAAACGTTTTTTTTATGAATCCAACTATTATGAGATGTGTCAAGCCCTAACCATTTCACGTAAAAACCCTATCACCTCTACGTCGTAATACTCGCTCCACCAAAAAAAACGTCTGGATGAGTAGCTTTCTGTAATTCCATACCATAAAATCCTCCTTTTATATTTTTCCCCATTATCATCTTTTAAGTAATACATAATTGGATCAGATAATTTTATACGGCTTATTGTAAATAGTTCGTTGGACCAATTCGGTGTATAACCTTTCCTAAACAATTCACGATATTTACTTATTCGTACTCGGTCTCCCAATTTTAAAACCCAATTGTTCGTAAATCCTCTTTTTTGGGTTGTTGTAAACAGTTTTCAAAAGTGTTTGTTCGTTTCGTCTAGTGACTTTGTTTGGTTTCATTCCGATAGTTCTATGAACCTTATTGTTGTATTCATTTACTATATCTTGTAATATATTCAACCATTTGTAGGATCCTTGTAAACTAAAGCGTTGCCACATTTTTGATTTTTGCGTTCTATTGACTCGTTCCACAACTGATGCCTTCTTCGTGCTATACGTTGAGTAATGGTTAATGTTATATTTTTGTATAACTTTTCTCACTTGTTCGTTATAAAATTCTTTTCCCAAGTCAGTTTGCATATTTTTTGGGAATACGTTTACTTCTTTTGAGAATTAACTGTAAAGCTCTACCAACATCTTCACCGGTTTTACGTTTTACCGCTTGAGCCCATACAAATTTTGAGAAAACATCTATTATAACTAAAATGTATCGGAAACCTTTATTTTCTCTTGCATACGGAATCATTTCAACTAAATCGGCTTGATGAAGATCATCCAATCCTTTAACAACTACCTTACGACGTGTGAAATTAATCCTAGCGGGTTTATGCAGTTCTTTTACAACTTCTTCTTTCACGTTCAACATTTTTTTTCCTTTTTCTAATCATGAACTACGTTTGTTGATTTAGATTTGCTGGGTTTTGTGCCACCTACTGCTCTTTGTTCTAAAGTATTTAACCTTACTTTAATCTCCTTCGCTTCTTTTTTTAATGATTCAATCATTACCACTAATTCCTTTTTGAGATCATCTTTCTTTTTATCGGTTCCTTTATCTGCAAATTCCATAACTTTTTTACATTCATCTTGAATGAAGGGTTTTATTAATTCAACAGTCATATCTATATCTCTTTTCATGTCTTGCTCAATCTCAGTCTTCAGTTTCTTCGACAATTCTTCATCACCTTTTCTAGCAAACAATTCTACATCTTTACACGCTTGTTTTATTTTTGTTGAAATAGAGTCCATGATTGTACCACCATTCTTTTCTATTAAATCATTCACCCAGTTTATTGTTTCTTAAAAACAAAAATGTAATGTATAGTTGTTGTTGTAGTGAGGATATAATATAGTAATAAAAAGAGATATATAAAATGTTATCTCTTTCATTATTAAAGTAGCTGCAGTTAAAACAATATCAACATGTTGAAAGTAATAAGAAGAATAAATTTGTAATCAGTTTAAGTTCATGTCGGTCATTGAAGCAAAGATTACAAGAAAGATTACAAAAATTATATAATAAAAGTAAAAAGTACCTCGTTACAAATGGCAGAGTTACGGATTGAACTACTGAAAATTAATAAAGTGTTGAAAAAGTTAAAGGAATGTAACTATAGGTTGTATGAATTAGAGCCTAAAGAAATCGAAACGTTACCACAACAATACTTATTAGATCATATCAATTACTATTCCCGTTATTTAGCATGGGATAAATTACCTACATACTTAAAAGAAGATGAAGAATTTAAACTAGAGTATCCATGTTTTGAACATTACAATAAGGGTAGACTGCAAATTGATGGTCCACCACCTACTAAAAGGAAATGTTACGGGTGTTTATTAAGAAAAAATTGATCAATAATATTTAATTATAGTTTTTTTTTTATAAATTCTTGAAATAAATATTTTTTTGTTATCAAAATCATGTCCATCTTCTGTAATCTGCATGTTTTTCAATAAATTCAATTAAAATTCAGTAGTAAGTATAATAGCTGGATTGATGTAAATGTAATAATATAATAAAGCTTATAATAATAATAATTTAACTCTGTTTTATTTATAATATTATATTAAACAAAACGATAGTTTATTATTAAGTGAATGAATACTTTTGTCTATCAAAATTATAGCAACTAAAACATTGAATATCCTTTTTGATTATTACATTTTCTTCATTTTGTAAACCCCCTTCTTATTCGATAACGAGCCGCCACTGTCTATACGTAATTATTAATCGGCTCATATTTATCGAAACTGTTTAAACGTGTATGTATTCGTTATCGGTTGTGTAAATGTCTGATAAAACTGCATCGTAATCTTGTATGACATGCTGTTACACATCTATTCATAAGCTTCCATATACTTTAACCATTAACAGTCGTCATCAGACAGTATTGTGATGGATATAAGAAAACATTTTGCAATAAGGAACGGAAAAGCTCTAGACTGATGAAATGATCATGACTCAGACAAATGACCATCCACTGATATCGAACAGTATAAAAAAAAAAAGTTTATTCATTATTACTGCTATTAACGTATTAAATTCTAACTACAGAAACATTTAACGTTTATATATATATGTTTATGCAATTTATATAATTAATTAAAGACAAACTTGTGTTAAAACATTTATTTATTTACATAGATAAGTGTATACAATCAATAAAAAAGTTTGATAATATAACATTAAAACATTATTTACATATTGTTACGTCGGAACTTCGTTTATGGTTCGCAAAATAAACTTGTGTCCGTCGTAGATCTTCCTTCCTCTTTGGGATGACTCCGGAAGCAGAGTATTTTTGACAAGAAGCTCACAAAGAACTCACGAATATTGGATATTCACTTAGTGAATACTTTATAATAGTTTCTTTAAGCGAATCTAATAATAATTACACTTTATTATCACTTAATTAGATTTGCGAGGAAAAGAGTCTAACTTTATTAGAGAACTTTATTGCACTGAAAGTTACACTTAACTTACAAGTCGAACTCTAAGCTAGAACTAACTAAATTTCTTATTTTGAGGTGGCTTTATAATTTTGGTAAAAAGGGCTTTCTAATGGCATTCCAAAAATAGTCAATGGTGACAGTAGCTTCCTTAATTACTGGAAGGGCCACATGGTTTAGTTATTTATCAATGGCAATTGCCTATTTAATTGTAGGAAGTAAATATTCGTGGTGACGAGTCATACATAGCAATATCCCAGACACTGGTGACAGTGGCTTCCTTAATTACTAGAAGGGTTACATGGTTTACTTATTTATTAATGGTAGTTGCTTACTTAATTATAGGAAGTAAATATTCGTGGTAACGAGTCATACATGGCAATGTCCCAGACACTGGTGACAGTAGCTTCCTTAATTACCAGAAGGGTTACATGGTTTACTTATTTATTAATGGTAGTTGCTTACTTAATTATAGGAAGTAAATATTTGTGGTGACAAGTCATACATAGCAATTCCTCCCTCAATAAGAATTTTTATAATACGTTTTCTTAATCCTAATTATAAAAATTTACTTATTTAATATTATTTATAAACAAATTATCTTAAAGGAAAAAAAGGTTATTGTTAATTTCTGTATGTGAAAGAAATAAAAGGATTTCACTATTAGAGTCTTTTAGACATTGTCCAGTTTGAAAATTTAACTTTTTCTTTATCTTCATCTAGGTCTAAAGTTGTCGTAGTGTCGAGAGCAGTTGTCGAAGTAGCCTTCGATGCACTGGAATAACGTATGGTTGGTTGGTAGACTGGTTGTCGTTCCTTTTTTGTTTTCACTATGTTGCATATTTTTATGCAAGGCATTCCACAATTATTGCGCGGTTTAAAGAACTTTAAACACTCGAAGCATTTTAGGCACTGTGGACAACAACAGTAACACAAACAAATGACCACTAATATCGCAGAGAAACTGCTTCCGAGTAGGATCCAGTAACTCCGGTTGTAGATGGGGATCCAATTGCGTTTCTTTTCTTGGTGTAAGTCATGTAATATTGTATCGAGTCTGTGTTTGTTTAAATTTAGTTCATCTAAATTCAGGTGATGCATCTGAAGGGGTTCTAGTTGTAGTTTGTTCATGGTTTCCTCCTGTTCTAAACAACAATCCATTGGTATTGGGATTTCCTCTATGGTGGTGTTTATGGTTACGTTGTTAAGGGTCGTGGCGGTCAGTTTTTTTCGATTGTCGAGTAATCCTGTGCAGGATTTGCTCATCTCCAATATGCTGTTGAAATGGATTTCTTTTATAATTATATTCTTACTTTCACATGTGTAGGCGAATGTTGATTGTCCTCCGGTTAGGATGAGCCACCGATTTTTCTCTAGAGGTATTGCTTCGCTGTTTCGCAGGGGAATAGATATGGTACTGCAGTTAGAAGTCCATTGTTTCTTCAATAACATGGAACTTTCGCATGTGGGATGTTCATTGTTTCGAAGAGGGTTCAATTGGCGTCCATAATATGTGTTTTCGACTTGTTCGAGTTGATTTATAAAGAGAATTGGAATATAAAGTCCCTTATCGTAATCAAGTGCCATGTATTGTATATCGGGTATTAAAATGTTGTATTGATTATCTATTTTTGATTTTATCGGTACGGGGTGAATTTTGAATAAATTATATATTTCATTGTTGATTAGTGGAATTTTTATTTTATATATAATTGTGTCAGTATTAGCAAACATTTTGACTGTGGATAGGTCAACAAACTTATAGAAATTTGTAACTGATACTATGAAAGGAAAATTTAGATTATTTCTATTATTTTGTTGATAGGTGGTTAATGATTGCAATACGTTTGTGTTTTCAAGTAAGCTGGGAGGTAATTTTTTCAATTTGGAAAATAATAATTGTATTTTGATCTTTTCAATCTCTTGTTCTATTAGAGACAGTAGTTCTTGAATTGTAACGGCTAAATTTAGAAGATCGGTAGAAATTTCAATGGAGTTAATAGTTTTTGATTGCGAATTTAACTGATCTCGAATTTTATACATATTTTCCGATATTAATTGCTCATTTAACTTTAAAGATTCTAAGCTTTCATTATACGATTTAATAGTGTCTTTTACGATACAGATGGTATCATCCATTAATTGAGTATTTTTCATCGCGCCATCTTGTAATTGTTGTAGGGCTAGATTAATATGTGTTTCGTCTTCACTGTCCATCACACCAAAGACGGTGTGCAATGCAGTACCTAGCAGATCGAACCATCCTCGTTTGTGTTGGGATCGTGGAAGAGTGTTTGTGATCATGTGCAATTCAGCATTTACGCGCTTGGCAGACCTTTTTAAAGTTAAGCTGTGGACATATGAGTGATGAGATCCAGCTAGTTTTTCTTCCAACATTTCTAATTTGGTTATTAGTCGAGATGTTCTGAAATTTGCTTCGTATAGTGGTCGAAGGTCGGTTACAATTATAATTGAATAGTCGTCTTGAATTAGTTTCAGGTTTCCCATCATCCTCAAATATACTCCCGAGTTTGTTTTTAGCGGTGTGATTTTTACGTCATCGGTTTGGGCCTTGGAGATCGTTACTATCAGGGGTATGAATAATAGCAGCATCTGAAAAGAAAGGGTTTAATTAGCCTTTCTTAGATTTTCTATATTGACTGTGGGTTGACTTTTTGGAGTTTTTATTTGATAATTTCTTTCGCTTATAATTTTTATTATTTCGAAAGGACCTGTCCACACTTTTTTTGTTCCTACTGGTTTCTTTAGGAATACTTTTTCTCCTACTTCGAAAGCTGGTATCTTATGCGAAGCATTTTTATCATGTCGTATTTTAGCTTTTCCTTTTGCCTTGTCTTGGTTTTGTTTAGCTTGTTGACGTAAGTTTTGTACTTCCTGTGTTTTATTTCCTTCCGGTACTTGCTCAATTGGTTCTTCCATTAGGTTTGGTGGTTTCATTCCATAAATCATTTCATATGGGGAGAATTTTGTCGAGGTGTTTATTGCAGTGTTGTGTGCGTGTACTGCGAGATACATTAATTCGAAGTTGTTGTATTTTCGTTTGTATTGTTCATATAACGTTTTACCGGTTTCCTTTAATGTTGCTATGAATCTCTCGATTGCGCCATTACTTTGGGGGTGGTATACGGCACTGTTCGTCCATTTGATATTAAGCGTCGATATTAAGTTTTGGATGGTTTCGTTAACAAATTCCTTTCCTTTATCGCTGTGTATCCTTCTCGGAAATCCGAATGCGGATATCCACTGCAAAAGACTTTGTTTTACGAAATTTCCATTTATTTCCTCGAGTGTGGTGTATACTTGGGCAAATTTTGATAGTTGGTCTTGGAATACCAACAGATTATATTTGGTTTTCCCTAACTTTAATTGTCCTGAGTCTACGTCAACGCGATCAAATATTTGGTCCGGTGTTTTTGTTATTTTTAAAGGGATCGTCGTGGTTTGTCGGTAGATTTTATGTTGTTGGCAATAGGTGCATCTTTTTATTAGGTCTTCCGTTAGTGCTTGCATTTTTGGGAATTCATAATTTCTGCGTAACTTGTTCAACGTTTCGTGGATTCCTTTGTGACCGTGCGTAGCGTTCTCGTGATACCTTTTGATAATAGATAGTTTTATTTCTTCTGGAATTAGGTCCGGAAATTTGTTCGCTATTGTTATATTTTTGTTTAGATTTCTCGTACATGTTTCTATTAAATTGTGCAAAGAGTTATTTAATTCGACTATTAATATATTGTTCGCATTTTGTTCAATATCTATAATGTCTTTCACGTTTTGTTTGTAATTATCGTTAGTATCGCTTTTATGAAAAACGTAAGTTATTTTTCCATTAGATTTGGGTGTGACGAATGTGATGTTGTCTGTAATTTCTTTTAGTTCGGTATCTTCTAATATCCCTCTTATTTCTTTGTCATTCATATTGACCGGTATAATAATTAATTCTGTGTTTTCGGGAAGCTGTTTGGTAGTCACGTGTTGTTTCTTTCTGTTCGACTGTTGTCTATCGTCGTCATCGTTTTCAGCGATGATGGTGTCGTTTGACCGTGTGGGATTTTCAGCTTCATCAGTAACTGATCCGGTTTGTTCCATTAATCCGTCGATTTCCTTATACAATTCTCTTGATCCTGGTGATAATTCTTCTACAGGGTAGATTCGCGAAAGTGCGTCAGCATTTGCGTTTTGTTTTCCCGGTTTGTGGATAATTTCGTATGTGTACTCCTCTAGTTTTAGTCTCCAACGCATCAATCTTGATGATGGATCTTTTATGGAAAATAGCCATTTTAAGGGTTGATGGTCCGTGATTATGGTGAATTTCTGCCCGTAGAGGTATGGTCGAAAATGCTTCGTTGCCCATACGATTGCGAGTAGTTCTCGTTCGATGGTGCTGTATCTCGTTTCTGCAGGATTCAGTGTGCGGCTTGCATATGCGACTGGAAGAGAATTTTTGATCGGTCCTTGTGATAGCACTGCACCGATTGCGAATTTCGAGGCGTCGGTGGTCAAGATGAAGGGTTCATCGAACTTCGGGTATTGCAGTATTGGGGAGGATATAAGTTTTTCTTTTAGCGTTTCGAAGCTTCCTTGGCATTCTTGGGTCCAAATCCATTTTTCTTCCTTTTTTAAAAGTTGTGTGAGGGGTTTTGATATTTTCGCGTAATTGGGTATGAACTTCCTGTAATAGCCTGTCAGTCCTAAGAAGGCTTTTATATCTTTTGTTTTCCTTGGAACGGGAAATTCCTTGACGCATTTGATTTTTTCCGGGTTCGGTTTTATCCCTTTGTTGGTGATTAAATGCCCTAAAAAGGTGGTTTCTTTTCGAAGGAATTCACTTTTGTCCAGCTGTATCTTCAGACTGTGTTGTTTCAATCTCTCGAAAACTCTTATTAGTTTTTCATTGTGATCATTAAGGGATTTTCCAAAAATGACGATATCGTCAATATATACCAAACATTGGTGAGGGGTTAGGCCTTGTAGTGCTAGATTCATGCATCGTTGGAATGATGATGGTGAATTCTTTAGACCAAACGGCATTCTTAAGAATTCGTAGCTTTTGCCGTTCGCACAGAAGGCGGTTTTTGAAATGGAGTCCTTAGCCATTTTTATCTGGTGAAATCCAGATGTAAGGTCTAGTGTGGTGAAGTATTGCGCTTTACCCAAATTGTCTAGTATCTCTTCGATGTTGGGCAGGGGATATTTGTCATCGATTGTCTTGGCATTCAACTGACGATAGTCGATAACTATTCTCCATTTACGTTTCCCGCTGGCGTCGATTTTTTTCGGGACTACCCAAAGGGGTGAACTCCAGGGTGAATAACTTGGTCGGATGATTTTGTCGTCAAGCATTTTTTTGATTTGGCGATCAACTTCCTCCTGATGAACTTTCGGGTATCTGTATGTCTTCGCTTGTACTGGTTTTTCATCTGTGGTGGCGATGTGATGTTCCAATATAGAGGTGGTTGTCAGCCGGTCGTCTTCTAGGTGGAAAATTTCAGGGAATCGGGCAATTATTTTTTCTAGCGATTCCTTTTCTTCAGTATTAAAATGTTTTGTCCTTAATTGTTTCATTAGTGATGATATTCGTTTTTGGGAATTTTCAAAAGATCTTTGCACAGCATGGATTGGTTGACTTTCTTTTATTGGTAATAACGCTACTTTTTCTGTTTCTACTATTTTTGTCTCGTTTGACAAGTTTATGCAGCTAGTAATAAATTCATGGTGACGATTTACATATACATAACTATCAGGGAATATGATTTCATTGTTTAAATTTATTTTTGGAAAATGGTAGTTATGGTTAGCTTTATATTGGTTTTTGTCGCATTTGAGGGTAATAACTTGTTCGCATCGTGGTTGAATAGAAACTGTGTTCAAACACTTACTTTTATTGAAATGTATTTTTATTATTTTATTTTTTATGTAAATGTTATTCTCATTATAATTAATTAATGCTTTTGTTGTCGAAAAGAAATTGTTACCTATTATTCCATCTGTTTCTAAATTGCTTTTGTTGATTACATGAAATTTAACTGGTTTTGATTTAAAATTTATATCTATTGTTCCGAGTGAATAAAAAGGGGTTGAATTGAAGCCATTAAGTAGAGTTTTATCATTTTTGTTTGGGTTAGGGAGGTGACTGTTGAATTTTATAAGGTTAACAGCCGCTCCGGTATCTACTAGAAACTTATAAGGTTTATTTTGTATTTTGAACTTAACATATGGTAATGAGTTTAAATAATTAATAGAATTAATAATTGATTTTGAATTTAGAGAGGCTTGTGATTTTAATCGGAATCGGTGCTCTCCGTCAGCGATTCCATTGATAAGTTTAAATTATTCATTTGCGAATTTAATTCGTCGTCAGAGGAGTTAGAAATTTCTTTTGGTTCAATACATTTAACGGGTTTAGAAGAATATTGTGATTGTTTATTCTTATATTTATAGCACGCCGATTTTTCGTGCCCGCTTTTCTTACAATATGAACATGACAAGGTTGTATTAGAATTAGTTGTATGTTCTGAATTTGATTCGTGACGTTTTTCGAATCTTACAAATTTAGATTTAGGTTTGAAATCTTTAATTTTGGATTTTTGGTGCTTATTGAACATTCGCTGTTCATGAACCTGTCTTTCAATATTTTTTAATTGAAGTAATTTTTCGCTATCTAATGCAATTTCATACGTTTGTTCTAAAGTGTTGGCTTTCCTATTTGCTACCATAGAAAATATTTCTGAAGGTAATTGCCTAACAAAACAAGAGATTGCTACATTTTCAAAAATTTCATTAATTACTTTCCTACCATCTTTTGTGGTGGCTTTTGTAACTAAGGTACTACAAATTGCGTCTCGTAAAGGAGCTATTTGTGAATATAATTCTTTTACATTTCTAAACTTATAATTAATATGGTGAATTTCCCATAAAAGGCGAGTATAATCTTTTTGCTCGTCATAAAGAGTAGAAAAATGTAAAAGTAAATCTTCTAACGAATATATGGCGCGATTTGAAATTGATTTTAAGGCTGCGCCTTCAAGTTTAGAAAAAGCAATTTTTTCTAGTAAAATAGTTTGGTCTGGACTACATTTGTCTGAAATATAAGTAATTTCGTTTCGAAATCTTTCATATGATACTCCATTTGATCCACCGTCAAATTTAGGGATCGTATTTGCTAATAATAAAAATATATCTTTATCAAGCGTTTGCCTACTTGAACTTTGACCATTATGAGCTGTTTCAGGGGCCATTTCTATAGTTGATTCTGTCTTTCTGCCAAGACTAAGCGAATCGTCAAGATTTAATCCCAGTGGCATGAGAGTTTACAATGGCACTGATTAAGATAAAAAGACTTTGATAATTCCTACCTTTAGCTCTGGCTCGTTGAGAAAATTAATTTTCTTTAATGTTGTCCTCGGACGTTGGGCTATGCTTCCCAGCAGCAAGATGAAAGATCCTTCTTAGGTTTGGTGACCAGGGTCTTCCAAAAGGGTTGATTATCAGGATTTCACGGGGGAGATCCTACTGACTGCGCCAATTTGTTACGTCGGAACTTCGTTTATGGTTCGCAAAATAAACTTGTGTCCGTCGTAGATCTTCCTTCCTCTTTGGGATGACTCCGGAAGCAGAGTATTTTTGACAAGAAGCTCACAAAGAACTCACGAATATTGGATATTCACTTAGTGAATACTTTATAATAGTTTCTTTAAGCGAATCTAATAATAATTACACTTTATTATCACTTAATTAGATTTGCGAGGAAAAGAGTCTAACTTTATTAGAGAACTTTATTGCACTGAAAGTTACACTTAACTTACAAGTCGAACTCTAAGCTAGAACTAACTAAATTTCTTATTTTGAGGTGGCTTTATAATTTTGGTAAAAAGGGCTTTCTAATGGCATTCCAAAAATAGTCAATGGTGACAGTAGCTTCCTTAATTACTGGAAGGGCCACATGGTTTAGTTATTTATCAATGGCAATTGCCTATTTAATTGTAGGAAGTAAATATTCGTGGTGACGAGTCATACATAGCAATATCCCAGACACTGGTGACAGTGGCTTCCTTAATTACTAGAAGGGTTACATGGTTTACTTATTTATTAATGGTAGTTGCTTACTTAATTATAGGAAGTAAATATTCGTGGTAACGAGTCATACATGGCAATGTCCCAGACACTGGTGACAGTAGCTTCCTTAATTACCAGAAGGGTTACATGGTTTACTTATTTATTAATGGTAGTTGCTTACTTAATTATAGGAAGTAAATATTTGTGGTGACAAGTCATACATAGCAATATATAGGTACATACAAGTGAATATTACATAAGTTGTTCGTAAATAGTATCAATAGATTCTTGTGGAAGTGAAGAAGCCTCGAAAAGTTTTTGAATAAAATATTCTCCAACCGTTAAGTTGTTTTTATGGGGCATATTAAAATTTTTGACTAGTTGGTCAATGGTATTATTCAACTTTGAAATGGAACTTTCCGAGTTTTTTATATTATAATGTCCCCAAGGAAGCGTATTAGTTGTTTTCGGAATTAAGAAACGTTTATCGTCTTTAGGGCAAAGAGCTACTTTAGTTTTCATTTGGGTGTACATAGTATGGAGGTCAGAAACAAAAACATTCATACATTTTATAATGGTGGAATTGTCCCTAATAACGCGAAGATAATCATCAACTCCCAGATGCAGTTTAATAACGTTCTTCTTAACACCTTTAGCTTTCTTAACAATTTGATCAACCGCTTCAACACAATACGCTTTAGCTCCGGTTCCATAGAATGCTTTAATGGGATTATTAGGAAACTCATCTTTGAATTTACCGATAACGGATGTGGTAATGGGAATATTGAAACTTTTATCGCGAGGATAATTGGAAGTATCAAAGTACTGAATATTTTCAATAATATCGCGGTAAAAGTTTTCAGTGTACACTTTCAAAATGAAAGAATCTGTATCCATATACATCAAAGAAATATTTTGATGATATTTTAGTTTGAGAAAGCTGTAGTAGAAATCGTACATTACAACTTTTGATAAATCCAATATGGTAAAACCAACATAGAGAGGTTTATCGTAAACAATACGTAATTTGTTCATCTGAATGGCTACAAAGTTGGGAGTGAAAATCTTAAAATTTTTGAAATTAGGTTTAACTATTAACGTTTCAGCACCTAAAAAGCGACCCGAATTTTGCCAATGTGTTACTAATTTCACATCAACTCGTTTATCAACGTTCTCCATCGTCTTTCCGAAAACACTGTTATTCATTAATTTAAAGAAAGATTTCCCAAATTTATTTTCAGACAAATTACGTTTTCGTGTATTTAAATCGATGAAAGGTTTCAACCAATCGGATTGTTTAAACTCGATAACTCTATGAATTTTAAGTAGTTTCAATCCGTTGCGAAGGGCTTGTTGCAGCGTTAGATAATGAACAACATATTTTGTTTTATTCATAAGGTTAGGTATAAGTTTTTTGATTCTACCATTAGCGTTAGCAGGAGAAATAATATTTTCAACTTAAAAAGGGAGATCAGCATGTAAATCATGGAGGTGTTGGGGATATTCAACATCGACTTCAAGTACATAACCGTATTCAGAAGAAGCATCTAAAGAGAGAACATTCAATTCATCAATTTCGGTTTCGTTTAACCAACGAAAGTGGGAAACAGGAAGGAATTGACTCATACTATGTCCATACAAATTAGTAGCATCTAAATACATAATATAAGAAGTAGGAATGGAGCTGTTATAATCTGGGAGGTGGGGATTGTTAGCGAAATGCATTCTTTCAACGCATTGACTTATACCTCCACGTATACCTTTTTGAAAAAAATTTAACATATCGATATCGGTTAAAAGTTCTAAATTAATACGAGTGAATTTTAACATGCTATCCCACGCAAGACCTGGTGCAGTGTAATACTGAGCTGGGTCTAAGTCGTAAGTGGTAATGCATATGTTTCGGAAATTCTCGAAAACATCTGCTAATAACAGAACGTCTGTTTTTAAGTATAGGTCAGAGTATTCTCCGAGAGTTGAACAAGAGAAAGCGTTCCAAACAGTTTTAGCTCTTTCATAATCCTCATCGGAAATGGGGAGGGAAGTGAGTTTATCAAAAAAATCGTCTTTTTCTGGTAACGTTGTTTGATCAAGCTTAGAAATATCATCCACGTAGGAATAAGGGAAGACACCTTTCCTACGCACAAGTTGAAAATGTCGCGGATCTGGAAAATACTTTTTCACTTGCACACATTGATCGGGATCGAGTTCTTCCGACAGCTTATCGAGGGAAGAAGCCATGAAACGAAAGGAATCGAGAAATCTAATCTTTACAAACACATTTTTAGTTGAGTTGTCCGAATCATTTCGAACCGTATCAACTCGTAATAATTTGGTGAAGGAAATGTATTTTTCTTTATTTTGAGCAATTACGTCAAATTTAACATCGTTCGCAGCCATTTCCTTTAGAAACAAGTGACAATCATATCCGGAGAGGTTATGGAAAAAAACAGGTACAAAGTTGGGAAGTTTATAATTTAAATTACATCTGGAGTGAGATGCCCCTAATCGAACTTTACCGGTCAAATGACAATGATCTCGCACCTTAACGTCATCGTCCAGAAATGGTTCTTCACAAATATTACAAGAGGTAGCCTCGGAGAAGAGACGTATCTCTTCATCTGATAGGGGTATCATGGGAGCTGTGATCTTCAAATATCGGTGATAAATATCGTAAACGTCTTCATCCAAAGTTTTAACAAATTGATTAACGCAATCGGGCCCCCGATAGGACCTGAATTTGGAGAGGGAATCATCGAATGAACACTTTATCAAGTAAGCAAATGAATGGGGCTGATGTTTGTTGGTAGATGTGGTAGATGTTTTGTTAGGATCAGGAAAGCATGTATGAATGGGTTGTAATACGGTTTCAAAGTCGGCGTATACAACAAAGGGTACTTTGATACGTTTTTGATAATTTTCAAATTTCAAAACATGATTAGGGACCAACCTACCCATCTTATCCATTTTACAATCACCGGTAGGAAGGCTGCTGTACACATGGTTGCAGTCGTAATGCTGATGACGATGAAGGTGGACTACGGTGGAGAAATACTGTAAGCAACCTTCACATATGAATTTGTGATGTCTTGTTTTGGAAAGTTGCTGAGAAAGTAAACGAGACATGTTCTTAATCCAACAATAATGGTTATTTCCACGATCATCGTCGAGCAACAGTAGATTGAAGTGCAGCCTTTGCTTGATGGGTGAATAGTAAAGGGGACCAACTATTTCCCAGATCCACTTTCCATCTTTCAAAACGGACTCGGTTCCGTAGACATTCAAGGAGCAATGGTTTTTCGCTTCAAATTTAGGGATATCAGTTAATTTCATAGGAAATTGAATACCCTCGTAGTCCAAAGTGCGAGAGTAGTGTGGGTAGGAAGTAGTTCTGTCCGAGTGTGTTTGTACGGGAAACATAGCCGACGTTATTGCCCACGCAAAGCAGGCTTGATCATCGTTTTTCACATTCACAACCGCCTTCTTCAGTAGAATTTGTCTGGGTAAAGGGATGTAAGAAGACGCTCTCAGCGGATTGTACTTGGTAAAGTTGATTTCGAGGAAAAGAACCCTTTCCAAACTCCATCCTTTAGAAACAAGAAACGTAATGGAGGATGATGGAAAAAGAAACATTTTATCAAAATAATTACATACCTGACTCTCGTTCTTGAAACTCTGACGCTTTGGTGTTAAGGATATCGAAGAAATTTTCTAGAACATTGGAAAGATCGATCGATCGCGTCACAACTTTATTATTAGTGTTGAAGGATTTAATTTCAATCAATTGTTTAGTTTCGTGCACGTAACGTCCGAAAACGTCGAAATTTATTTTAAACGCATCGTGGAGATGGATCTGATTACGTATTACGCGCAAACATTTGTCGAGAATATCATTGAAAAAATCCGTATACGAAAGGTGGTATTTCGTAGACGTGATACGAAACGAAGCAATTCTGTTAGCGAAAGCAGAAGTAAGGAAACTGATTCCCTCCTCGAGAGGTGAGCAACACTTTTCCTTATGCTGTATAGTGCGTAGGTGACCGTTGTAGGAAGATTGAGGAACATGAATTTTATAGGTTTCACACCACCGGTCAGAAGAAGTAGAAGGTGTATTAAACTTCAGTTTTTTAGTCGGTACAGACGACTTAGGATCATCCTGTACTCGTTTACGACACGAAGTTCTTCGATGTCTGTTTAAATTGTCAGATCGTGTAAACGATGTATCGCAGTCCGGGCAACGAATCATATCGGTTATTAGCTGTGGACAGACCTTGACAAAGACTGAGGATAACCGTGTGCGTAGTCAATTTATATGTGTACGGAAATTGGGAGGAGTGGGGAAAATGGATAATGAAATAAAAATTGTATTATAAACTGTTTTTTTTTTTCTTTTAATAATTAGTTATCTAATAAAGAAGGTAGTGTTGTATTAAAAAAAGTATATCTACACAAGTTTTAGTAAGGGATAATGGAAGAAAATTTTCATAAAAATTGATATAATCTGTTTCATTTCCATATATACATCATGTATATGTATGTGTTTAGGTATATAATATGAATATTACATGAATCATACGCGATTCATATGAAGACCCTCATATTTATATGAAACGATAAGTCGATAAAATACAAATATTTTGATGACGCTAATGAATTGTGTGAGCGTTTAAAGTTATTAGCTGCTTCTCAATAACATTATACCGATGGCAAAGTTGTTGACGTATGCGTATAACAAAAACCGTAGGTGTTCACCGTGAACGACAAGTGGTGTCTGTCTATGATGAACTTATACACATAAAATGATAGCTTACTGAATTATTGTTTGCCTGTAGTAAAACATAAGTTAAAGTTGTATGTGTGTATGTGTATGTGTATATGTATGTGTGTATGTGTACATATTAGCAGCAAAAGTAGCATGGAGCTAATGCTGAGTCTGCAAATCAAATTTGCTATTTAAACCGTTGTCACTTCGTAACAGCATCACTTGCTCGGAACGGTTTCCCGGTGTATCAGTTATGCCTTGCAGACATACTTTCGTATAAACTGTACGGAAGATAGAGGATTCTGTTATCAGCTATGTATTGACAACAGACCTCTGCTTTTCTATCGTAGCTGTAGAGAATATAATCTCGATATTGTAAACTGCTGCTGTCGATCTTGTCTCGTCAGAGGGAAAACTCATACCTCTGTGAAAAGACTGGTACCTATAGTCAAAATTGAATCGTCATAAATCAATATCCTCTGTTCCAGAAGCTTCACAAGTTGAAATGATGTATTATACATAGAGCAGATACTATAAAATATTCAATGATTAACCCAAATGTGTTTTCTATATATATATACATAATTATTAATCGAGTCAAAGTTCATCGGTTCATATGTAAGTAACAAAACTACAGCTCTCTTTATAAATCAATAGAATTCAATAAGACATTTTTAACATTATACCTAATACCTAAATTATATGTAACTATAAAAGTATTTATATTATGCTGATGCAAACGTCAATGCTATACTGCTCTACATGTTTATAATAATACTGAACAGTACTGATAATACCGATAGGTTGCGGGGGATCAGGAGAGTATCTATACGTAATTATTAATCGAGCCAACGTTCATCGGTTCATATATATTGAAATTGTTTAAACAGTAAGCGTGTGTGTGTATGTCTGTTGTTGATTGTCTAGTAAAATTGCATTATAATCACACACACCGTTATACATACATACAAGTAATTTCTTTAGCGTATAATAACCTTACCACATGTTTCTAGAAAATGTATAGATGGTTATATTAGGTGTGGTGATACTTTGATTATGATTGTATTTAAGCATGATATTCAGTAAAACTGTTGATAACGTAGAGTTATCCATTAGACATAACATGTTATACATAAATTTATTCGTATTTCAATCGTTACAAATCAATATCCTCACTCCTCTATTCTACAATCAATTCCTACACTATCGAAAGCTATGTAATAAGAAGGTGGTGTGATATTTGGTAAAACTGCTTATAAAGTATTAATCATGAAGTTTCTGTTAAAATTTTTAATGAAATAGATATATGTATACCTTTACGTTTGTATTTGTAATTGTTGATCATATATTTAAAGCATTAGTTTTAATTTATCACTAGTAATTGTTTACTTTTCAATAATAATGTAACGGTTTTCAATTGTAAGAGCATTTCTTTCAAATATACTTATTTCTTTGAAACTTTCATCATGTGTAATCAAGTATACATAAAAAAAAAAGTTTATGAAAGTATTTATCCATTGAATATAACACAACTGTTACGTCACAATTAATTCATATTTCCATCGTTACAAATCAATATCCTCTCACTCACTCTTCTGTTCCAGAAGCTTTACAAGACGAAATGTATTATATATAGAGCAGATACTATAAAATATTCAAGTGTATATACCTTTAATTATTAATCGAGTCAATCGGTTCATCGAAATATTGTTTAAACAATAAGCGTATGTGTGTATTCGTTTATTATATATATATATATATATTATTGCATTGTAATCACACACGCCGTTATATATACGTAAAAGTATTTTCTTTAGCCTGTTAGTAATACGATGTATGGATGGAGTAAGATGTAAAGCGCGCGAATTGGATGATGAGGAACGATGGGTATAAGACATGTATGCGCGATATCAGCAAATTGTTGCAAAGTTGTTGATGTAACTGTTGGTGTTCACCGTCGTCGACGACGACAAGTAATGTCTGTATGTGATGAACTTACACATGATAACTTACAGAATTATTGGTAGGTATGAATGCTGTGGCAGGTTATCTCGAAAGTTAAAATAGTGTGTGTGTATATGTATACATATTAGCAACAAAAGTAACGTGGAGCTAATGCTGCGTCTGCAAATTGCTCGATATAGACGGAGTAATAAGATGGAAAACGCATGAATATGACATAGAGGAACGGGTACAGGTTTAAATCCATTGGATATAACACAGCTGTTACGTCATACTTAATTCATCTTTCAATCGTTACAAATCAATATCCTCACACCTCTGTTCCAGATGTATACATATGTAAAAAGTAGACATGTATGCGCGATATCAGCAAATTGTTGGCGTAACTGTCGGTATTTACCGTCGACGACGACGACAAGTGATGTCTGTATGTGATGAACTTACACATCATAGCCTACAGAATTATTGTTATGAATGAATGTTGTGGTACATTATCTCTAAAACAAAAGTTAAAGTAGTATGTTTATATATATGTATACATATTAGCAACAAAAGTAATATACAACTAATGCTGCGTCTGCAATTCATAATTGCTTGATATAGTAGACGGAGTAAGATGGAAGACGCAAATCATATGAATTTGAATACATAGACATAGAGGAACGAATACAGGTTTAATTAAGACGTGTGTGTGTATATGTAAAGTAGACATGTATGCGCAATATCAGCAAATTGTTGGCGTAACTGTCGGTGTTCACCGTCGACGACGACGACGACAAGTGATGTTTGTATGTGATGAACTTACACATGATAGCTTACAGAATTATTGGTAGGTATGAATGTTGTGGTACGTTATCTCGAAAACAAAAGTTAAAGTAGTGTGTTTATATATATATATGTATACATATTAACAACAAAAGTAACGTGTAGCTAATGCTGCATCTGCAATTTGCTCGATATAGACGGAGTAAGATGGAAAGCGCGTGAATATGACATAGAGGAACGGTTACAGGTTTAATTAAGACGTGTGTGTGTGTAATATAGACATGTATGCGCGATATCAGCAAATTGTAAAGTTGTCGAGATGTACTGAACGACAAGTGATGTTTGTCTGTGTATGATGAATTTACACATGATAGCTTATTGTTCGGTAAAGCAGAGTATGTATGTATGTATGTATGTGTGTATGTGAAGGTATCCACGCATTCAATAAAAGTCACGTGGAGCTAATGCTGCGTCTGCAATTCATATTTGCTATTTAACCGACCTCCTCGCTCTCTACAGCACCATTCCACCTATTTCAACAACCGTTGTCACAGCATGGAATGGTCTTCAAGCAGATGTCACCCGACTGCGTAGGTTTACACAATCGCTACTATAGTAGACATTTCAATCAACATTTATGACCCACAAAAGATGCAATCGTTAATAAAATATACCCTCTACTGTAGTAGACATATGAATCGACGCGATCGTTGATAAATATACCATCTACTATAGTAGACATATGAATCATGAACAACATTCTATCAGTTGCAATTACGTCACAATAGCCAGAAATCACAACCCTCTCATCCTCTGGTCGTGAAACGGCCCTACTCTAGTAGACATATGAATCGACGCAATCGTTGATAAATATACCATCTACTGTAGTAGACATATGAATCATGAACGACATTCTATCAATTGCAATTACGTCACAATAGCCAGAAATCACAACCCTCTCATCCTCTGGTCGTGAAACGGTCCTACTGTAGTAGACATATGAATCGACGCAATCGTTGATAAATATACCATCTACTGTAGTAGACATTTGAATCATGAACGACATTCTATCAATTGCAATTACGTCACAATAGCCAGAAATCACAACCCTCTCATCCTCTGGTCCAGAAGCTGTCATCTACCCCTACTACAATTCCTTTTATGTATCCCCACAAAAAGAAATCTATTGGTGTTAAGTCCGGGGATCTGGGGGGCCAATTTTTAAATCCGCTTCCACCTATTTTGAAAGTGGGCATTTAAAAATTGCCGAACCTCACGGTGATAATGAGGCGGAGCTCCATCCAGTTGAAGCCACATGGTACTTCTAATATTTAAAGGCACTTCTTCCAATAATACGGGCCCAGTATTCCACCCCATACATTAACGGACCACCTATTCTGATTTCTCATTACTCTGTATTTATGCGGGTTTGAATCAGAATAGTAGTGAAAGTTATGTCTATTCACGAGACCATTGTTATGAAAAGTACATTCATCACTAAATAACACTATCGACACTTTATCCAACACCCACATGCAAAATTCAGTTCGGTTATCAAAATCATTTCCGTAAAGTTCTTGACAAAGCTGGATTTTATAAGGATAAAAACCATGCTTTTTAAGAATTCTTGAAATACTTGGTTGGCTAATGTTCGTATTTTTGGAAATCTGATTTTGACTAATATTGGGATTTTCGATAACTGAACCAACTACCATAAAAAGACTTTCTTCATCTTCAGTGACTGATTTTCCTGTAATGGGTTTTTTATAAGTGATATTTCCGCTTTCGTGAAATTGTTTTAATAATTTTTCAAAAACGCCTGGCTTAGGATGTTTTCTTTCGGGAAATCTTTGAGCATAAACTTGAGAAGCCAATAAACAATTCTTATAACATTCCCCAAGGATAAAAATCATATCAATACGCTCCTCTTTCGAATAAATTTTCATTTTGAATAAGCAACACTTCAATAATAAATATTAACATCTGACAATAAACACCAAAGGCAACTAGATACATTGGAACTTTTATTTAAAAAACTCCAAATGGCGCATAAAACAATAATTTAGCGTTTCCTGAGAAAACGCGAAGACTTAGCTTATGGACACCCTTATACCAATCGATAGGTAAAAAAAAAATACATCTCCTGAAATGTAAAAAAATATGGCGTTCCATTTAAATTAATCAAATTACAACCCCTTAAAGTTCTTACTTAAGTAGTATTAATTTTTGTACACCCTGTATAAGATGACGAGTTTATTATAATTGGGATATAAAATATGATCTATTGTTACACTTCATTGTAAATTTCGCTTACATAACTTAAATAGTTCTTAAGTACTTGAAACATGAAAATTAGGTTAGATTTTGGTAAAATTCAAATTATTTAAAAAAACCTTAAGGTTTAGGTGTTATAAACCTTATCAAAACAAACACTTATTTTGATCGAAGAATCCATAAATGCAATAATATACAGGGGGTTCCATTTAAAAAAACATAACTTTGACACTTTAAGGGCATTTGGAACACCCTGTATAATATGAAAATAATTTTAAAAGGTAACCATAATAGACCCCTATATAGCCCAAAAGTTAAATTTTTTGAAATTTTCATATTTTGGCCATAATATTACGTGCCGTATAGCGTGAATAACCCTGTATATATATATATATATATATATATATATATATATATATATATATATATATATATGTTACGTGGTGGAATAGAAGGTTGGTTTTTTAAAAAGGGGTAGTTTACCACTTGCACACACTTATACACACACGTAACAGAATTTAGTTCTAGGTTCAATCTTAATTGATGAACGCGTAGATTTATCGAAGTTTTATTCTTTATTATTAGGTCCACACTTATGTAAGCTACCGAAGGTACTTCGTAGACCGAGTTAGTACGTAACCGATTAATGAATACAACACTTATTTAACCCGCCATTACTCGCGTATAAGAATACAACACGATTGCTCGCGTATGAGCTCCACGCTCATTATTTGTGTTTGCTTAGGCAATATGCTGAAATATTAATTAAAAGCTGATAAATTTTCGAGGTATTTATTAATAATAATATATCAATACAAATACAGAGAAATAAAGTCAGAGTTCCAAACGAATAAGACGAATAATATAAAATACAGTGGGTAAACTAAGTCATACATAAGTTTAGAAAACCAAATATACCAATATACTTGTACTCATGTACATACATATATAGTCCGCCATAACTGTAAAAAATTTTTGACATACACTATACTTGATTATACTGGCTGAAAATTATAAAACACATCACTCACTTTGAGCACCTTCATTGCGACATGTTTGACATATTGTGATTGTGTGTTCACCGCAAATTGCTCTTGAGCAATCAGCACATCGAGAAGTAGTTTTCCTGTTCTTACTTCTTGGGCAGTAAGAGCATTTGATTCGGTCTGTAGATCCTGCAATTGCTGCTGCAGGTTCTTTATCGAGAAGACCTGCTTGACGTTTTATTTGCAGTCGTAATAAAAGTGGTAAGGTCCTAACTGAAGCGCGATTTATCAAGTGGGGTTTAATTAGTTCTCTGCCTAAACCCTTTAGATAGTGACGTCGTTCCATTTTATTATTTGTGTTGCCATAATAAATTATTTGACTATTTATTCCTGCGATGTTCATTAGAGAAAAGAATATTGTTAGCGACCATCTGCAACTTATCCGAGAAACCGAGTAGTTACCTTTCATTTGGTCCACGACATCAACTGCCCCCTTTGTTAGATTATAGAATGTTATAACTTCGGATTTAAAGTCTTCACCCGTTTCTTTATCAATTGTATCCTTTTCATGGAAGGTAGACAACATAAGGACGTTTTTGTTTTTCTTGGGCACATATGATAATAGAAGACAATTCGTACCATAGCCAAAGATGCTGCTTTTTAGTGACCTACCCTTTGTCGCAATAAACAAAGGAGGAATTTCTGCTTTATTCTTCCTGAGTGTTCCCACTAATGTTGTTCTGTAATTATGAAGCAAATCAGTAGCTAAAGGTACGGAAGTGAACCAATTAACGCAAGTAATATTACGCCCTGTATGTGCGATTGGTTCTATTATACGCTTTACCACACTGCTTGGAGTGTTGTCGAGTTGAAACGGACCTTCAGGCTGCTTTCCAGCATATATTTCCATTTTCGCTGTATAAAACTTTCGGGAATCAACAAGTGCGAAAATTTTAATTCCGTACTTGCCGGGCTTACTGGGGATGTATTGGCGGAAGCTAGACTTTCCACGGAAACCTTCAAGCATCTCGTCAATGCAGCAGTATTCTCCGACCTGATAAGAAGCCGTACATCTCTCTACAAAATTATCAAACACTTTTCTTATTGGTGCTAGCTTATCCAACTTTTGTCGTTCTGCTCTATCGTCAATATTGTCAAAACGTATTGCACGAAGTAGGGTGTAGAAGCGGTTCTTTGACATTGCTGTGCGGAAACATTCGGGAGCTGTTCCATCTGTGGCCCAAAGGTCCTCGAGGTTCACATGGGATGATTTTGAAGCACCAGCCAAATACAACAAACCAAATACTGCTTTAATTTCATCGATAGTTGTACTTGTTACATCCCTCTCACGTGAGTAGTTGTTGCGCATTTTATCTAAATATGTATTGGTATGTCGCACAATCTCTTCGATGATCTCATTGGTAAAAAATAAATTCCAACATTCTATTGCTGTTTTGCGATTTTTAGCAATTTTCTTCACTCCTGGTAGATGACTAACCAAATTGTGTCTCCGTGTGCGGCTGCTTTTTCGCTGTAAATGAACACCCCATTTTGTTTTACCGTCTTTTCCCAGGTAAGACGGTTCACCATCGCCACAAAAAGAAACATCATCGGCGTTATCAGATTCTGCCGACATTTCTGAGTCCGTGTCATGCCCAGGATTTTGGCATTGATCTATGCTACTGTCATCGTCATCCTCGTCCTGTAAAGCAATTTTGTTTTCTTCTTCAGCTTCGATCTCCGCTAACCAAGCTAACAGGTGTTTTTCTTTCGTCGAATCCATTATGAAAAACAATTCGTACAATAGGAGTATATTTATGTGTTAAAACTGCACAACTGGAAACACTACTAGACCGTACCACGGTTACTCGCACAATGAGCGCATCGCTCACTTCACTGCAGTGTAACAAAAAAACCGTTAGTGGGCGGAACAATAAACATCCTACAACTACTTTCACTGACCATTACCTCCTATATACTACCCTTAGAGAAAACATAAACGCTAGATGCCGAATGTTTTCACCAAACTTTAATAACTACATATATATTTCAGAATGAGCGCTACGGTCACCACGCGAGCAATGGCGGGTTAAGTAATGAAAGGCAGGAATTACTTCGTTGTACGTCTTTATTCGTTAAAACTAGACTAACTAACTATTCGTAGGGCTAGGCCCTTTTTATACTAGTCATACAAGGTTTAATATTCTATATAATAATTAGAGTGGGAGTATCTATAAGTTTTGTCTGTAACACCTCCACCCTTAGATAATAATTATTTCAATGAAATTATTATTCCATTATGAGTAACTAGTTATAATGCTTATTCGTCCTGAAAATTTGGAACCTTAATCTAAATAAAATACACCTAACTAATACATCTCTAAGGTATAGCAGTCGTTTAATAATCGTTTATTAATTTCGTTTGCGGATAAATTTTATTTTATTCTGGATGGTGGAGTCCATTCCGTCTTTAGGTCGGTGTTGATTGGCATCATTTCCCATTGTGTTTCTTCTGGGGCTGTGGGAGCGTCTTGACGAACTAGTCTGGGGCGGAAATCGTTCATTGGTCGGTTCTCTACGTTTCGCCTCGAAGTATAATCGTTACAATTTATAATTTGTAGACAAGGTAGGTGGTTTCCCATGGACCTACACCTTTTCCAGGGAGTGATCATCTTTAAACAGCTTGGACAACAACACCAGCAGGTTAAAATGATTGCGAGGATTGCACCAAGAATTGACAAGATCGTGTAGAGCCAGTTCCTTCTTAGTTGTACTAAGGGCTTCTTAAGTTGGTCATCAATGTTGTTGGAAAATTTTTGAAGGTTTTCCTTTTCGAGTTCCAGAGTGTCGTGCTTGAGGGTTCCATATTAAGATCTTTTAGGGGTTCAGCGTCCGCTTCGCAGCATTCCAATGGTATTTGTGGCAGTGTAACGTTGGTTGTGATATTCGATGTTCGGTCTTGTTGGGCAGAAATCTTGATGCAGTTGTTAAGGTAACCCATGCACTTGGGTTCCAACTGGATAAAGTTGTGACCAAAGGGTATTTGGACATACTTTGTCCCGGGCATTTTGTGGTTATGCTTCCATTTACAGTCGAGTAAAACAACCATAAATTGTCGTCTACCTTTTGTAGCAGCTCTTCTTCCAGCTGTAATTTAATGACTTGGCACGTCTCCGGAAGGGTGGTTGATCCGAAAGCTTGGACCTCACATTGATTGGAATTCGATCGGTCTTGGATTGTTACGTCTTCGCAAATCCATATGTTGTCAATCAATCCACAATTGTCCAATTGAGGAATTGCTACCCATACGTTTCCCTTCTGTTCAATAGCCATGAAGTGGTTTGTGGGTAGGACGGTTTTATAAAGGTTTGCATGAGGGTTATAAACTGGATAGGGGAATATTTTATAGAGATGGAATAGATTTGGTTCTACCAATGGAACTCTTAAAACGACAATTATTTTATTTTTGTCGATATAGACCGTCGGTTTAATAATGGAGAAATAAGAATGAACAGATTCTAATTTGATATCAAAGGGTAATTTTTGTTCTGTTAGTCCTAATTGGACAGATTTTAATTCATTTATCAATATTCTAGGTTCGACTACACTAGGGTGTAACATTCCCATTTTTGCATACGTACCGAGATTTAGTATGTCCCTTATTTCTCGATTTAGAACAGAAATCATTTCTGATATTAGCTGGGCAGTGTCAAGAATGCTTAGGGAGTAACTGAGTTTTGTATTGACGTCGTTTAAAATGGAAGCCCATTTTTCTAGATTATCAAAATTTTTCTTTATTACTTGCTCGTTTTTGCTGATTGTGGTGATGGTGTTGTTGAGTGTGTTTAGAGTTGACAAGGTGATGTGTGCTTGTTCTTTCATGAGTTTTAAAGTATTTTGATTTAATTTCTGTATTGATTCGATTGCATTGTCATAAAAAGTGGCATCGTCTTCGTCGAGCGTTCCGAAGACGGTATGGAATGCCTTCCCAATGATGGAAAACCATTCACGGGTTTTGTCTCCTATTGACGTAAATTTGTAAAATCTTATTAAAATCGTCTTCTAATTCCCTAATAGCTACTCCTAACGGTATCTTATGGTAAGAACTTAATTCATTTTTATTTTTAGCTTCTAGTATATTTAACTTATTATAGTATGCTTTGACTATTTGTACTCGATCAAATATCTGTTTTGTGTCCTTGATTAATATAATTTTCCAGTGGGAATTCGAAACAAAAAGTGGGCCATTGTCATGGAAATAAATGCCTGTTTTGGTGAGAGGGGTGATTTCCACGGCTATTGACACGGTCAGTGTCCTGCAACAAGAATGTTCTCATTAAAAGGCTTTATTTGCTCTATATTAACGATAGTGTTTCTATTGCGTTTACGTTTACTAATTTCAAAGTTCTTATCTGATAATATCTTAATTATGTCAAAGGGGCCTTCCCAGAGGGGATCGCTGGTATCTTTGTTAATTAACGGGTTTCTTAGCAAAACTTTATCTCCTAATTTGTATGTTGGAAGGGGTCTCAGAGTTTCGTCGTGTCTTCTCTTAGTTTTTTCTTTGTATTTCTTTAGATTGTCGATAGCTTGTTTCCTAACGATATTTAGAATAGCAATTCGTAAGGTGTAAAACCGGTGCCTGAATGTTGTGAAATATTATAGGCCAAGGTCGCTAAACGGATTGCCGTTTTCCAGTATTTGGGATCGCAATTTTTTTGAAGCATGTAAGTACGGTAAGTTTCTTTTAGTGGTGCATGAAATCTCTCAACAGCTCCGTTGCTTTGAGGGTGATAGGTGACGGAAAAAGTGTGATCTATCGTTAGTAATCTCTCTACGGTTTTTAGGGGTTTATTTAGAAATTCCGTGCCTTGATCGGAGTGTATTCTTTCGGGGATGCCGAAAGAGCTAAAATATTTCATTAGGGCGTTCGTGACGTCTTCAGCTGATTTCCTTTTAAGAGGGTACGCTTGTACATACTTGGTTAATTGGTCCTGTATAGTTAGAACATGCAGGGTTTCTTTACTAAGCGCGATATCGACAATGTCAATGTCAATCCTTTCGAGAGGTTTAGATGGTACTGACACTAATGTTAAAGGGCTTTCAAAATTTCGTCTAACAATTTTTGATCTCTGACAAATTTCACAAGAATTTACGAAATTCCTGACGTGTTCCTGCATATTTTTCCACTTATAATTTTGTTGTAATTTATTTAACGTCTCATTTATGCCTTTGTGGCCGAATACTGGAGTACTATGGTATTTTTTTATGAGGTCATTAATTTGGTCTTGGTTTAAGGGATTGAATGCTTTGGTCAAAATTTTGAGCTTGTTAGGTATTTGGTATATGTGTTTTACGAAGCTCGCGATTCGCAACAGTTCGGTGTTATTTGTATAATTTAAAATGAAAATATCAGTATCTACTATCTAGTTATTATTGTTGATATTTTTTCTAGCAAATTATCTCTAAGTGGGTAATACTCTAAGTTATCATAATTACGGCTTACATATAGTTCTATGTCATCTACTGGGTCAATATTTACAAAATCTAATTTAATAGTATTAAGGTATTTGTCAGTGTTGTCTGTTTTGTCTAGTAAAATGAGTGGAGCGTTCGGTATGATGGCTTCTGTGATTACGTCAAAATTAAGGTCATCTTCATTAATTTCGTAATTGTTGATATCTATTTCTGTAGAACATGGTGACTGATCATTACTACTAATAATCTGGCCGAACTCCTCATTGTTTTCGACGGGATCCAGATCACCTAGCAGGTCTTGCAGATCCTTGGCCAGTTCTTCAATGGGGTAGTCATCCTTTTTGTTCAATACCTTTATTTGGACTCGTGATAGCGCATCGGCGTTCCTGTTCAAGGTACCCTTTTTGTAGACGATCTCGTAGTCAAACTCTTCCAGTTTTAATCGCCAGCGGGCCAGTCGACTTCCGGGGTCCTTGATACTAAAAAGCCATGTGAGTGGGCGATGGTCCGTGACTATCTTGAACTTCCTTCCAAATAAGTATGGGCGGAAGTGTTTACATGCCCAGACTATTGCCAATAACTCGCGTTCGATTGTAGAGTATCGAGTCTCTGCGTTATTGAGCGTACGGGATGCGTAAGCTACTGGAAGGTCTTTGCCGATGGGACCTTGTGAGAGAATTGCACCGACTGCGATTCCAGATGCATCTGTGGTCAGATTAAAGGGTTCTTCGAAGTTCGGGTATTGTAGTATCGGTTCACATGTTAGGCTCCTTCTTAGGATTTCGAAGGACTCTGTGCAATCGTCGTTAAAAACAAAAGAGACGTCTTTCTTCAGAAGTATCGTGAGAGGTTTAGCGATTTTCGCGTAGTTGTTAATGAAACGACGGTAATAACCCGTGAGACCTAAAAATGCTCTAACCTCCTTTTGGTTTTTAGGTCTAGGGAAAAGGGTGATTGCCTTTATCTTCTCGGGGTTTAGTTTGATGCCTTCTCTGGTGATTATATGACCAAGGTAGCCAACCTCTTTGCGAAGGAATTCACATTTATCCGGTTGGATCTTGAGGTTGTGGGTTCGTAGTCTTTTGAACACATTCACTAGCCTATCGTTGTGTTCAGTGAGGGTGGAACCGAATATTACAATGTCATCTAAATAGACAAGGCATTGGGTGTTGTTTAGTCCAGTCAAAACGTTGTCCATTACTCTCTGAAAAGTAGATGGTGAATTTTTCAGGCCAAAGGGCATTCTTAAGAATTCGAAATGTCCTTGTTCTGTATTGAAAGCGGTTTTCGGGACGGAATCTTCCTCGACTTCGATCTGGTGAAATCCCGAGTCTAGGGTGGTGAAGTAAGCGCTACGTGCCAAGTTATCAAGGATTTCTGTGATGTTCGGCAACAGGTATTTATCTGAAACGGTTTTTTCATTCAGCTTCCTGTAGACTATCACGACTCTCCATTTCTGTTTGCTAGACGCATCGATCTTCTTTGGCACGACCCAAACAGGAGAAGACCAAGGTGAAAAGCTTGGCCTAATTATTTGTTGTTCCAACATCTTTTTGACTTGTGACTCTACTTCTGGTTTGTGAACTTTTGGGTACCTGTATGACTTTACATAATAGGGTTGAGAGTTGTTAGTGTCTATTTTATGTTTGATGGAGTAAGTAAAAGTCAGTTTGTCGCCTCCAATATAAAAAATGTCATAAAATTCCCTACATATAGGTTTGATGTGTATAGCTTCTTCTTCGTTTAAGTGATTTAATCGGAGCAGTGATTCTACTATTCTTTGTCTCTCTATTTTGTAATTATTGTTAATTTCTGTATTAAAATAAACTAATTCTTTTTCGTCTACGGGCAATTTTTCGATTACCAAGTCTTTAGTGTCTAATGTGAATTTTTTTGGCGCTTTCATTCAAATTAACTGAAGTAATTATAAAATTGCTATTGGCGTCAATTTTAATAATGCAATTTGGAATAATGATACCTTCACTTTCGTATTTATTAATAATGAAGTCTTGATCAGGGGCCAAATGTGAATTTAATTTAATGACTTTCTCGCACCTAGGTTCGATGTTAAGGTGATTAATAGTCTTGGTATTTGAAATATTTATTTTATATTTTCTTTTATTAATGGTGAAAGTGAATTTTTCGAAGTCTAATTTGACATTACTTTCGTTAATGAAGTCCATTCCGATGATACCATCGGCGGCAATGTTAATATCAGCAACATGGAAATTAAAAGGTATGCCGAAAGGCTTTAATTTATATGTCCCTAGGCTTACTATGGATGCACTTTCACCTGAAATTCCTATTATTTCAATTTGGCTATTTTTATCAATTTTATCTGAATCACAGACTAATTTAGGTAATATTAATGAGACTCCTGCGCCTGTGTCAATTAAAAATTTATAATTTTTAAAATCATGGTTAAAATTAATGTAAGGCATTTTTTTAAAAGATACAGTCTCATTAATATTTAAGATGTTGGAGGCATCAATTTGTTTTTTTAGAGGTCTGCGTCCTCCTCCGCAGAACTCTCTTCGGAGTTTAAATCATCTTTGTTAGATTCATCAGAATCAGAATTATCGCTTATTTCATTAACATGTTGGGCCCTAAACTTATTTTTATCTTTGAATTTTTCCGCATTTTGTTTTTTATAACAATTTTCTGACTTATGCCCTAACTTTTTACAATAGTGACAACTTATATTATTACCATTACTATTATTATTATTACTACTATTACTAGGGTTGTTAGAGCTAAGAGATTTTGAATAATTAGTAGTTTTAAAAACAACCTTATTACTACTTTTATTTTTCTTATTGATATCGCGATACTGTTTATTACGTTCTTGTTCGCGCCTTTCTTTCATCTTCTTCTCCTGTTGCCTAACATGATAGTAAGCATCTTCTAAATTTTTCGGATCCCTAGGACTAACAGCTAATTCTATATCTGTTGAGATATTCATGAGGAAGATACTTTTAGATAATGTCTCTACCAAATTTTGTACAGCTACGGTTGGTGATTTTTCTTTCGCCGCAGTTACCTGTTCAGCGACGGCAACTACTAATTTATCGCGAATTTTAGCGACTTCATTGTATGTGGCTTTAACGCTATTTTCACTTTTGATTCTAAAAAGATCACCAAACAAACCTTCGGTTGACTTTTCGAAACCGAAGTTATGATGTAAAAGCGCACGGATATCGTCCCAAAGGGTAAGATTCCTATTTAAAATCAAATTCGCGGCCCTACCTTTTAATTTTGTGGTCACCATCATCACAATCAACGGTTTATATGTGCGGTATTTACTACAAAGTCGACGCAACTTATGAAGTGTGAAACGGGAATGTTATCCCCGTCGAACTCAGGAATGGTTTTTAATAAATAGTCAAACATGATTTTAGGATCTAGTGCAGGCCCAGTTTCGATTTCTGCTCTAGATCCGGTTTCCATTTTAATTTTGGGAATTAAATTTATTTGATTGGTAGAACCTTCTTTAGATTGGGAAATTGTGTCCTCTGTGGACCACAATGAAGATAGTGAGGGATGCAGTTTGGGAATTTTGGCTATTACTGAACAACAAGGTACTTACAGTAGCAAGGCTGCCAAGAAGTGTAGCATCTGGGTGTCGTAGCGAGATCCTGTGGGTCCTTATTGCCTGGGATACTTCCAGAGAGGTTTGCAGCTCGTCGAGGATGACGGAGTAGTCTTCTGGGTATCCTTTATTATTCGTATCTGTTGTATCAGTCGTATTAGTTGTATCCCATCCTCGTCGCCAATTTTGTTACTTGGTGGAATAGAAGGTTGGTTTTTTAAAAAGGGGTAGTTTACCACTTGCACACACTTACACACACACGTAACAGAATTTAGTTCTAGGTTCAATCTTAATTGATGAACGCGTAGATTTATCGAAGTTTTATTCTTTATTATTAGGTCCACACTTATGTAAGCTACCGAAGGTACTTCGTAGACCGAGTTAGTACGTAACCGATTAATGAATACAACACTTATTTAAGTAATGAAAGGCAGGAATTACTTCGTTGTACGTCTTTATTCGTTAAAACTAGACTAACTAACTATTCGTTGGGCTAGGCCCTTTTTATACTAGTCATACAAGGTTTAATATTCTATATAATAATTAGAGTGGGAGTATCTATAAGTTTTGTCTGTAACATATATATATATATACTTATAATTGGTACGTTCATGAGCCCACTAAACTTTCGGGTCGTTGTGCCACCCGGCATATATGTTGTTATTTAGCGAGTATACTGTATTACTATAGGCCTTTTTCATAGCAGTGTTGCAAGGCATACCGAGAGGGGTAATGATTTCTTCCAACTTAGACGATTCGATATACATCATACCTTCATGAGCCTTCGATAAGGTCACCTATATACAAATATATATTTCGTGTTCATTAATCAGCCCCCAGTTCACCTTTGTCTTTTATCAATATAATTAAATACGATAAGATTGGTTTTGTATAATGTGGACAAACTAATCAAATATTTTCGCCAGAATGCATTCCAGATTACGTTTCAAGAAATCACAACATGCAATTTTGCCTCGATACCTATTTCAGTAGTAATTTTTATACAATTATATTTTAAATATATCCCGGGCTAAGCATAGTTCATGCTGTTAAGCTTTACTTCACGGGTTACAATTCCAATAAAAAATAATAAATTTACCTATGCATTGTCTCAACAATTTTATGGACAAATGATGTAGATAGAGAAACAACTTTTGAGTTCAATTTCGCAACGAGTTTGATTTAAAACTTCCTAAATTCGTTTCGGCATTTACGCCATTATTAAAAATAGAGGACAGTTCACATGCATTCTTTTTGCAATATTCTTTTGAATAATGCCGTAAATATAGTTGAGTCTTAAGGGTAGCAGCAAGCCAAAATTAAGCTTCATAATTCATACAGGGCGTTCAGAAGAAAATGCAAAGTTTCCGAACTTTAAACATAACAGCTGCGTTTTGTTTTTTTTTTCAACCGACACCTACCATTTTTTATTTCTTCATTCGATTCTCTTTCGATCCATTAGGATGTTTTCTATTGTTTTATTTGAAAAAAATTGAGTAATTTTGAATTTTTACCTAAAATTCCTATTTCACTATTTTGGCACAACAAATGTGTGCAATAAACAATTGGCAACTATTGCCTAGAACTAAATTCAACCATGGTACAACTCTATTGCATTCGCCAATCACACAGAATAAATTAAATACTTAATTAAATATAGTGTAGCGACCAGTGACACAGTACGTGTGTGCGATAACAATTTGTGGCATGTACTTGTTATCGCTAACATGCTTACGGCGTAAACACCGCACACGGTACTTTTCGTGTTATCAACTTACAAGATGTAAATCATTCTCTGGCGACAAGTAACAAGTTCAATTCGGGAATAATCGAGGACTTTCTAATTATTACTCATCATTCGAGAATCGTCAGGATTTCCTTTTCGAATTGTCTAGAAAGTTCGAAAGGTGTATATAAAGTGATCATCTTTGGACCAAAGGACAGTTAGTTGAAGAAAGCATCAGTGCGCGAATTAAAACCGATAATAGACAAAGTGATATAAATAAATTGTTATATAAATAAGTGAATTGTTGTGATATAAATGGTAGTTCTAAGTTAGTGTTTAAGTGTTATAAATAGTGTTAAATAAATAATTGTTTAAATAAAAACTTTGACTAGAAAATTCGTTACCATTGGTGTCAGCTGTGGGGTCTGCGAATCTATCCCCTGTGAATTTTCTAGTATAATAAAAATACAAAATAAATAAAAATGCTGAAAAAGTTGTTCGAGTTGAAAGTCGCCGAATTGAAAAGCGAACTGGAAGAGCGAGACGAAGATACGTCCGGTACTAAGAACATCCTACAGAAGCGGCTCGAGGAGGCTTTGATACAAGAAGGCTTCGATCCCAGCACATATGAATTTGAGGACGAATTGGAAAAGAAACTAAAGGAAAATCTTGAATCTGCATAGCGTAGTAGACGGCAAGGAAATCCCCGTCGTGAAAGAAGAACAGGTCATTTCATCCAAAGTGCACATGAAGCTACCTACGTTTGACGGTAAAACATCATGGACAGCGTTTTTGACGCAATTTGAGGTAGCTGCAAAAGCCTACAAATAGACGTTAGAAGAGAGAGCTTCTTCACTTGCCCTTGCTCTACGAGATGGTGCTGGCGAAATTTTGAACACGCTACCACCGGAAGAATTACTAGACTACCGTCGGCTAGTAAAAAGATTAGAAATGCGATACGGCCAAGCACATCTGACGGCTGTGTACCATGTGCAGCTAAAGAATCGACGACAGAAGACAGGGGAAAGTCTTCAGGAATATGAGGCAGATATCGCACGATTGGTCCGGCTCGCCTATCCGGGTACGGCCGATGATGCTCTGGAAAGATTGGCCGTCGACGCGTTTATTGACGGATTAAAGGACGACGAAATACAACAGCGACTCCGATTTGACCGGCCGAGGTCATTGGTAGACACGTTGGGCCGTGCACTCGAATACGACGTCGTCAAACAGGCGTCGCAACGACAATGTCGAGTGCGAGAATTAAAGGAAGAGTCAGCCGGTCGGGACGATAGACTGGATAGACTGGAAGAGATGATCCGTCGCGTAACGACTAAAATAGAAAGGAAGCCCAGACAAGTCAGGTGCTGGAGCTGTGGGAAGTTAGGCCACGTGAGAAGCAGCTGTAAGAGCGAGAGATTTGCTTCTCAAGAAGATAAGCCCTGCGTACAGGAAAACTAGTCAGGGTCGGCGCGGCGGGGCAAACGTCGATCCTGGAGCAAGAAGCCCCCGGTCTTATTGCACTAACAAAAACCATGAAAGACAGAGCTGATAGCCTTTTTCTTACGGGACATATAAATGGAAAGCGGTGTTCGTTCCTATTGGATACCGGAGCAAGCAGGACTATTATACGAGCCAACGTAATGACTACAAGTAAGCTTCAACCGACCCAATGGAAGCTACGTACGGCCACCGGGGAAATGGTAAATGTCCACGGTGAAAGCCAAGTTAAGATCCGCATAGGAAAGACCTCCTTCCGACACTGCGTGCTTGTGGCCGAAATTGAAGACAACGTCATTCTGGGCCTGGACGTGCTTCGGAAATACGACTTTTGCCTGAGCTTCCAAAGAAAAGTCGTGACCTTAAACGGAGAAAAGTTCAAGCTAACTACTCAGGACAGTGTAACATCTCAAGTCAGAAAGCTACAAACAAGAACGGAAGACGCGCAACGCCTACCAGAAGCCTTGACGAAATTGTGCCAGGAAGCAGGTGGAAAATGTAATCCTAACCAACGACATCAAATAAAAGGATTACTAAAAGAATATCAAGACGTCTTTGAAGTAGAAGGTGGCAAGAAGGGGCGAACCAACGTCGTCCTGCACAAAATCAATACTGGCGAGGCACAACCCATCCGTCAGCGACCCAGAAGACTGGCCAAGAGAGAAGAGGCTGAGAACATCATCAGTGAAATGCAAAGGGACAGGGTATAATAGAACCATCCACTAGCCCCTGGACATCGCCGGTAGTCCTGGTCAAGAAAAAGGATGGCTCGACACGCTTCTGTGTGGATAACCGCCAATTAAATAATGTGACGAAAAAAGACAGCTACTCCTTACCACGAATCGATGACACCCTGGATACACTGTCAGGGTCGACGATATTTTCCACCTTAGACTTCAAGAGCGGATACTGGCAAGTGGATTTGGACAGAGATGCCAAAGAGAAGACAGCGTTTTCCATTGGAACGGGGCTGTGGCAGTTCAAGGTGATGCCGTTCGGGTTGTGCAACGCACCAGCCACCTTTGAGCGACTGATGGCAACAGTCTTGGTTGGCTTAATTGGGAAGACTTGCCTGGTATACCTCGACGACATCATCGTAGTCGGGAAGGACTTCACCGACCATCTGAAAAATTTGGAGGAAGTTTTCCGAAGACTTCGTGATGTCCACCTAAAACTGAGCCCCAAGAAATGCCAGCTATTCCAAGATACCGTCAACTACTTGGGGCATGTAGTATCCGGAGACGGCGTTTCAGTCGACCCACAGAAAATCAAGGCCGTTCAAGAGTGGCCTGTACCTGCTGACGTCCATCAAGTCAGAAGCTTCCTTGGACTCTGCACCTACTACAGACGTTTTGTTCCTGGATTTGCAAAAATCGCTAAGCCTTTGACACGACTCACAGAAGAGAGTAGACTATTTTGTTGGGAGCAAGACTGCCAAGCTGCCTTTGAACAGCTAAAGAAAACCCTCTCTGCTACACCTGTGTTGAGCTATCCCCTACCAACTGGAAAGTTTATCCTAGACACCGACGCTAGCAATATTGGAATTGGCGCGGTTCTGTCACAAATACAGAATGGTGAAGAAAAAGTGATCGGCTACTTCAGCAGAACTCTAAGAGGTAAGCATATTTTGGTACAACCTACATCAATTGGTCGCAGAAATACGGTAATGAGTGGAAAAAAAGCAATGTGTAGTGGAAGAAAGGTAGAGCAATGTAAAAGTACAGTCAGGAAAGCACCCTATTCTTTAACTACCTGTGTTGAAAATAATGTGAGATTAGGAAGAAATAAATCCAAAAAATGAAAATACAATTAGGTTCCTCATGTTTTCTATACGTACTCGTATTTCTTTGTAGCTATATATACAATAGTTAATAGATGTTGTTATGGGCTTCTGTGTTTAATTTTACTAATGTGTGTACCTATCTGCGTACTTCTATACTAAATAATTATAAACTTATATTGTCCGACACACGAGTCTAGCATTACGACGTCGAAGAGACCTAGTAACCATGGGCAATTACTTGGTGTGTCGTCCACCCTCTAACGCGCGTCGCGTTTACATGTCAGATTTTTATTTATAATTAGAATAAATTATTATTATCAAGATCTTCCTCGACATTAATTCCTAAATTAAATAAACAGGCAAACATGTTAAAAAAAATAAATAAGTTGGAAATGCACATTTCAATATTCTTAGATACTTTCTCTAATAATAATTATAGTGTTAACATAAATAAATATTTCGATACTCCTCATCGAGCCGTATGCTAGTCAAGAAACGACAATATTTCACATTTATTATTTAAATTCTTTTCATAGTGCTAGATGTGTGTGTCGGACTGTATAAATATACCTACTACGATTTTATTGAAGAACTGGGGTTCAATTTGGGCAATCATACTCCAAATTGCATGGCGTTTTTTAGGCAACTATACTCAATAGGTTTATGTTTATGGTATTGATATGTAATACCATTTATTATTAATTTTTAGATGACGAAACGTGTAAACTATGGAGAATGGATGATATGAAGAACGCTTTAAGAGCATACAAAAATGATGAGAAAGGAGTAAATCAGTCCAGCCGAGATAACAATATTAACAAGTCAACGCTACTTCGTCATATACGAAATACAAATAAAATAGCCCAAGGTTCAAAGAAAGCATTTGGAAGAAATAGTACATTTGATATTAAAAACGAAAATCTACTTTGTGAGCGTATAAGTCAGTTTGCAGACTGCTTGTTTGGATTGACAATACGCGATATCCGAAAACTTGCCTTATCAGTACAATTGCAGGCAAGAAATGGTACTACCGTTTTATGAAGAAACATCCACGTTTATCGCTGCGTCAGCCTAAATCTACTTCAATTAATAGGATAAAAGGGTTTAACAAAGAAAATGTGTTAAAATTTTTTGATTTACTGGAAAAAATGTGTAACAAGTACAAAGTCAACGCAATCACAATCTTTAACATAGACGAGTCTGGTTTTTCGACTGTCGCTAAATAATGTCAGAAGATTGTCGCAACGAAAGGGTCCAAGGTTGTCGGCTCACTTGCTATATATGCACTATATTAGTTCGTTATTACCCTACTTGGTGTTCGGCTTTACCCGACTAGCGTCTAGAGTGAAAGTTTTGTAGGAAATCTATTCTGCTATAGACCTAAAGCGAACAGTAGCGTTAAAGACATTTATAATAAAATATCACTGATTAGGGATAATTTGGTAGTTTTCGCAACCGAAAACTACGAATCAGAAGAAGAAGCTGTCGCTGTCTCAGATTTTATTAGTCAATAAGCCAATACTGTATTTTTAATGTACATAAATCACGATTTAGAAATAGCTGTTTTACCGTCGAAGCCTGTAACATTAGAAAAAGCATTTAGTTTAGCGAATGAAATCGATAAACAAATGAAAGAAAGACAGCAAAGCCAAAAATTCTTAGAATTTAAAAATCAAAAGTTACAATGGATAAAGTCACTCTTAAACCCAATCTAAATTATAGCAAATTTAAAACTAATAATCAATCTTCAATTGAAAGTACACCTACGCCAAGTATTTAAAATTTTAAACCAGTCTTTTAACCAGATACATATAGTCTTGTAGCGACCAGTGACACAGTACGTGTGTGCGATAACAATTTGTGGCATGTACTTTTATCGCTAACATGCATACGCCGTAAACACCGCTCACGGTACTTTTCGTGTTATCAATTTACAAGATGTAAATCATTCTCCGGCGACAAGCAACAAGTTCAATTCTGGAATAATCGAGGACTTTCTAATTATTACTCATCATTCGGGAATACTCAGGATTTCTTCGAGTTCCTGTCTAGAAAGTTCGAAAGGTGTATATATAGTGATCATCTTTGGACCGAAACACAGTTAGTTGAAGAAAGCATCAGTGCGCGAATTAAAACCGATAATAGACAAAATGATGTAAATAAATTGTAATATAAATAAGTGAATTGTTGTGATATAAATGGTAGTCCTAAGTTAGTGTTTAAGTGTTATAAATAGTGTTACATAAATAATCGTTTAAATAAATATTTTGACTAGAAAATTCGTTACAATTGGTGTCAGGTGTGGGGTCTGCGAATCGACCTCCGGAGAATTTTCTAGTGTAATAAAAATACAAAATAAATAAAAATGCCGAAAAAATTGTTCGAGTTAAAAGTCGCCGAATTGAAAAGCGAACTGGAAGAGCGAGACGAAGATACGTCTGGTACGAAGAACATCCTACAGAAACGGCTCGAGGAGGCTTTAATACAAGAAGGTTTCGATCCCAGTACGTATGAATTCGAGGATGAACTGGAAAAGAAATTAAACGAAAACTCAAGGAATCTAGAAGAAAAATTAAATGAAAATCTGGAAGAAAAATTACATAAAAATTCAAAGAATCTTGAAGATAAATTAAATGAAAAATTAAATAACAACCTTGAAGAATTAAAGGAAATTTAAAAGTCCTGGAATAAAAATTTTTAAGAAAAAATTTGAAGGAAATTTGTTAAGAAGTCACGGGGGGGAAAAATTTTTCGAAAAAAAGAAACAAGAGAAATAATTAAAAAGGGAGTTAAAGGGTTAAAAACAAGGAAGAAACGAAGATAAAAAAAATTGGCCCGGGGGCTTTGAAGAAAATGGTTCAAATCCCAGAAAAAAGGAAAAGGAAAAGAAACTAAAGGAAAATTGAAGCATAGCGTGGTTGACGGCAAGGAAATCCCCGTCGTAAAGAAGAACAGGTCATTTCCTCCAAAGTTCATATGAAGCTTCCTACGTTTGACGGAAAAAACATCATGGAAAAGCGTTTTTGACGCAATTTGAGGTACCCTGCAAAAGCCTACAAATGGACGTTAGAAGAGAGAGCTTCTTCACTTGCCCTTGCTCTACGAGATGGTGCTGGCGAAATTTTGAACACGTTTCCCAAACCGGAAGAATTACTAGACTACCGTCGGCTAGTAAAAAGATTAAAAGATGCGATACGGCCAAGCACATCTGACGGCTGTGTACCATGTGCAGTTTAAAGAATCGACGTCAGAAGACAGGGGAAAGTCTTCAGGAATATGAGGCGGATATTGCTCGGTTGGTCCGGCTCGCCTATCCGGGTAGGGCCCTGATGATGCTCTGGAAAGATTGGCCGTCGACGCGTTTATTGACGGATTAAAAGGGACGACGAAATACAACAGCGACTCCGATTTGACCGGCCGAGGTCTTTGGTTGACACGTTGGGCCGTGCACTGGAATACGACGTCGTCAAACAGGCGTCGCAACGACAATGTCGGGGTGCGAAAATTTAAAAAGGAAGAGTCAGTCGGTCGGGACGAAGATAAACTGGAAGAGATGATCCGCCGTAACGACAAAAAGTAGAAAGGAAGCCCAGAAAAAGTCAGGTGCGGGAAAGCTGTGGGAAGTTAGGCCACGTGAGAAGCAGCTGTAAGAGTAAAGAGATTTGCTTCTCAAGAAGATAAGCCCTGCGTACGGGAAATAACTAGTCAGGGTCGGCGCGGCGGGGCAAACGTCGATCCCGGGGAGCAAAAAAAAAAGCCCCCCGGTTTCTTTCCCTATTGGATACCGGAGCAAGCAGGACTATTATACGAGCCAACGTAATGACTACAAGTAAGCTTCAACCGACCCAATGGAAGCTACGTACGGCCACCGGGGAAATGGTAAATGTCCATGGTGAAAGCCAAGTTAAGATCCGCATAGGAAAGACCTCCTTCCGACACTGCGTGCTTGTGGCCGAAATTGAAGACAACGTCATTCTGGGCCTGGACGTGCTTCGGAAATACGACTTTTGCCTGAGCTTCCAAAGAAAAGTCGTGACCTTAAACGGAGAAAAGTTCAAGCTAACTACTCAGGACAGTGTAACATCTCAAGTCAGAAAGCTACAAACAAGAACGGAAGACGCGCAACGCCTACCAGAAGCCTTGACGAAATTGTGCCAGGAAGCAGGTGGAAAATGTAATCCTAACCAACGTCATCAAATAAAAGGATTACTAAAAGAATATCAAGACGTCTTTGAAGTAGAAGGTGGCAAGAAGGGGCGAACCAACGTCGTCCTGCACAAAATCAATACTGGCGAGGCACAACCCATCCGTCAGCGACCCAGAAGACTGGCCAAGAGAGAAGAGGCTGAGAACATCATCAGTGAAATGCAAAGGGACAGGGTATAATAGAACCATCCACTAGCCCCTGGACATCGCCGGTAGTCCTGGTCAAGAAAAAGGATGGCTCGACACGCTTCTGTGTGGATTACCGCCAATTAAATGATGTGACGAAAAAAGACAGCTACTCCTTACCACAAATCGATGACACCCTGGATACACTGTCAGGGTCGACGATATTTTCCACCTTAGCCCTTCAAGAGCGGATACTGGCAAGTGGATTTGGACAGAGATGCCAAAGAGAAGACAGCGTTTTCCATTGGAACGGGGCTGTGGCAGTTCAAGGTGATGCCGTTCGGGTTGTGCAACGCACCAGCCACCTTTGAGCGACTGATGGCAACAGTCTTGGTTGGCTTAATTGGGAAGACTTGCCTGGTATACCTCGACGACATCATCGTAGTCGGGAAGGACTTCACCGACCATCTGAAAAATTTGGAGGAAGTTTTCCGAAGACTTCGTGATGTCCACCTAAAACTGAGCCCCAAGAAATGCCAGCTATTCCAAGATACCGTCAACTACTTGGGGCATGTAGTATCCGGAGACGGCGTTTCAGTCGACCCACAGAAAATCAAGGCCGTTCAAGAGTGGCCTGTACCTGCTGACGTCCATCAAGTCAGAAGCTTCCTTGGACTCTGCACCTACTACAGACGTTTTGTTCCTGGATTTGCAAAAATCGCTAAGCCTTTGACACGACTCACAGAAGAGAGTAGACTATTTTGTTGGGAGCAAGACTGCCAAGCTGCCTTTGAACAGCTAAAGAAAACCCTCTCTGCTACACCTGTGTTGAGCTATCCCCTACCAACTGGAAAGTTTATCCTAGACACCGACGCTAGCAATATTGGAATTGGCGCGGTTCTGTCACAAATACAGAATGGTGAAGAAAAAGTGATCGGCTACTTCAGCAGAACTCTATCCAAACCCGAACGGAATTACTGCGTAACCAGATGCGAATTGTTAGCCGTAGTAAAAAGTGTGGAGCATTTCTACAAATACCTCTACGGAAGAAAGTTTTTGCTACGAACCGACCATGTCGCGTTGAAATGGCTGCTGAATTTTAAGAACCCCGAGGGCCAAGTAGCCAGATGGATAGAGAAGCTGCAAGAGTACGACTTTGACATAGAACACCGACCCGGGAAGTAGCCATAGAAACGCCGACGCCTTATCCAGAAGACCTTGCCCGGATAATTGTAAACACTGTCAACGCGTCGAGGAACACGAAGAGGTCAGGAGGATAACTATCCTGGACGAGCAGTGGCAGCCCGACAACATTAAGGCAGAACAACATTCCGACGTGCTCCTAAAAATGTTCCTGGACGGGAAAAGAAAGAAGGCAGAAGACCAACCTGGCAGGAAGTGGCTGCCAAGTCAACTAGAAGTGAAATCGTTGTGGGCCCAATGGGATTCCATTGATGAAGAAGATGGTCTCCTGAAGCGCGTCGTTGAGAACCAAGATGGCACAGAAAGCAGACGTCAGCTGGTGATACCGAGAAGCTTGGTAAAAGAAGTCCTGCAGAGCCTCCATGACGACCCTTCGGGAGGACATTTTGGTGTAAAGAAGACCCTCGGCAAAGTACGAGAACGATTTTACTGGGTCAGCTGCAAGAAGGACGTGGAAAATTGGTGCAGAAAGTGCACGACGTGCGCCGCCAGTAAGGGACCTCAGAAGCGACAACGTGCTCCGATGCGGCAGTATAACGTCGGCAGCCCATTTGAGAGAATTGCCATAGATGTTGCCGGACCATTCCCAGAATCTGAAGATGGGAATAAGTACATCGTAGTGGCAATGGACTACTTTACGAAATGGGTTGAAGCGTACGCCCTTCCAAACCAGACGGCAACTACAGTGGCGGAAACGCTCGTGAAAGGGTTAATCAGCCGATTCGGATCACCACTGGAGCTGCATTCTGACTAAGGACGAAATTTCGAGTCGGCCATATTCCAGGACATCTGTAAGATATTGGGCATTCACAAAACTCGTACTACAGCCCTACATCCCCAATCAGCCGGCATGGTAGAACGAATGAACAGGACCATTAACAAGTACCTGTCCAAAATGGTCTCCAAACATCAGCGAGACTGGGATCGTTATTTGCCATTGTTCCTTTTGGCATACCGATCTTCCATACATGAAACCACTGGACAAACACCAGCAAGGGTACTGTTTGGCCGAGAGTTGCGACTACCGTGCGACTTAAAGTTCGGATGCAAACCTGACGAAGACGTGGCTGGAGAAGATTACGTCAGTGAACTTCGAAGACAATTGGACGACATCCATGACGAGATACGTTCCCATATGCAGATAGCCAGTGACCGGATGAAGGACGCATATGACATTAAAGCCACTGATGGAGGATTCCATGAAGAAGATTTGGTGTGGCTTTATAATCCGAAGCGTCAAAGGGGTCTTTCGCCGAAGCTGCAACAAGATTGGGAAGGCCCGTACAAGGTTATCAAACGAATCAATGACGTAATCTACCGAATTAGACGTACTCCCAATGGGAAACCAAGAGTAGTCCACTTCAATCGACTGGCTCCATATGCTGGGGACAACCACGAAGAAGCTCGAGTTAGAGTTGTGCAGACTCGATCGCCAGAGCCCTAGTACGAAGAATTTATGGCCGAACAGAGCTTACACCGTAAAGCCCGATTTGGAGTCACCACGGAAGTTCAGCAGGACTTATTCGCCGTCCTGAAGGAATACTCGCTGGCCCATTGTGTGGCAATGGATTTGGACATGAACCGTGGGATTGCCACGGTCTTTCGGAAGAAGTTTGGGCGACTACCGATGTTACTCGTCCAGGTCAAAGATGGAAGAAAGGTATTGCAGTTACTCGATGACACCCAATCTATCTTCTATGTAGTCACCAAAAACAAGTCGTCGGAGAAGCCTACCTACCACTCCTTATGGGACTCCCTGATAGAGCTTCGAGAGCAGTTGCTGCTCGCTAACATCCCGAAGCTGGCAATACCGAGGATCGGATGTGGACTCGATGGGCTGGATTGGAGGGTGGTCCGAAACATGCTGGAGGGTTTGTTCCGATACACTGGTATAGAAATCTTGGTGTGCGCCGGAAATCCACGACGAGGACCGTCACCATTGCAGACCGTTGACTGCCATTTCCACCTGACAACCGGATGCCGAAGCGGATCCAACTGCAAGTACCGGCATGATCCTCTGAAGGAACGGCAGAATGTGATCCGGGACGAATCACCCTTAAGGAGGGGGTAGTGTAGCGACCAGTGACACAGTACGTGTGTGCGATAACAATTTGTGGCATGTACTTGTTATCGCTAACATGCTTACGGCGTAAACACCGCACACGGTACTTTTCGTGTTATCAACTTACAAGATGTAAATCATTCTCCGGCGACAAGTAACAAGTTCAATTCTGGAATAATCGAGGACTTTCTAATTATTACTCATCATTCGAGAATCGTCAGGATTTCCTTTTCGAATTGTCTAGAAAGTTCGAAAGGTGTATATAAAGTGATCATCTTTGGACCAAAGGACAGTTAGTTGAAGAAAGCATCAGTGCGCGAATTAAAACCGATAATAGACAAAGTGATATAAATAAATTGTTATATAAATAAGTGAATTGTTGTGATATAAATGGTAGTTCTAAGTTAGTATTTAAGTGTTATAAATAGTGTTAAATAAATAATTGTTTAAATAAATACTTTGACTAGAAAATTCGTTACAATAGTATAAGCTTTCTTGTCAAAAATTTTTATAACAAATAAGTCGAACGAATAATATGTAGATTTATTTCTATCAATTGCGATAGTTATTATTTGTCAGTAGCACAATTTTGTTATGCCAGAATTAATGGAAATAGCCTTTATAAGTAAAAATCTAAAATTACTCAAATTTTTTCAAATAAATGTAGATGAAATATCCTAATGGATCGAAAGAGGTAAAAAAGAAAATAAAATGAAGAAATAAAATATGGTACGTGCCATTTAAAAAACGAAGAGAGTCAACACTATAACTGGTAAAAATTTCTGCACCCTACGTTATCTTTTGTGGAAGTAATATCTTTTTATGGTTTGCGTGGCGGAAGCGATTTTTTGTTCTCGACAGCTATTCATCGTAGGAATATAAGTTGGTTATCAAAGTAACCATAAAATTTTGTGCTTCATTTGAATTAGTTTTAAAAAAAGACACTATTCCATTTAAAATAACGCAGTTGGCACCAAATTACTGTATAACCGGAAATGGCCGACAATTGAAATTATTTTGGTTGCAATGATCATCAACTTTTCAAGTCTCTCGTTGTCTTACTTTCCCTAAAACGTCTTATGCGCCACTGAGTTTGAAGAACCCTCTATAATGCACCTACGATTGTTTTGTTCTTTAAAATACTTAATTGACCAAAATTTTTTTGTCGATTATTGTCGGCCAAATTGTGCTATGCAAATTGAATATCACATACATATTTATAGTTCAGTATAAGAATGTTGAAGGAAGTGGTACTTATATTTGTTGAAATATTACCTACGTTATTTATAATAATTTCAACAAAAACAAAGATTAATGATCTAAGCAGATCTAGCAGATTGAGAAAAATCTAAGCAGCTGCTGCCTTTTGCGTTTGGAAATTATTTTAATACCTAGGTCAGGGGTGAGCAACCTTTTTAGTTAACGGGCCAATTTTAAATTTAAATTTTTTGGCGGGCCGCACATAAAGTAACTCTTATTAATAATTTACAAAACTATTCAAAATAATCATTAGAATAAAGATTTCATATAAAAAATTTAATGCAAAATAAAAATAAACAAGAAAAGAACAGAAAAACGAATTTACTTTTAATAAGAAATTTGGCAGAACGAACAAAATAGCTCAAACCCCAACGCCAAAACACGACACTTTAGTTGTCCGAAGCACTTTTCGGTAACAAAGTTACCTTCTTCAGGGACTGAAGTTCACTTTGTTACCGAAAAGTGCTTCGGACAACTAAAGTGTCGTGTTTTGGCGTTGGGGTTTGAGCTATTTTGTTCGTTCTGCAACAACCGCCAAAGTTTTTCCAGTCTTCATTAGAAATTTGGCAGTTTTTTCGATACAAGCTGATCAATATCAGCTGGAATTGATGACGTAGCTACACGTACGCAGCTTTCCAATCGTGCATCACTCGGTCTTGATCTTGATAAACTAATGTTTGAAATAATATCTATTTTATCGGGAAATGTTATTATTATTATTTCTGCAACAGCAGTCAGACATTCTTTTATGATCTCTCCATCCGCAAAGTGTTTCTTTTTTTGCCAGTATTTGACTGATAACAAAACTAGCCTATACTGGCGTATTTGATAAAATAGATTGATTTTTAAAAACAGTCTCTTGTTTTCCCAAGTTTTACTTCATTTGGTGAAACTTATCTATACGGAGTTGTCCTGTTAAGTTTTTATATTGTTGTTCATGTTTTGTATCGTAATGCCTTCTTATGTTATATTCTTTTAATATCGACACAGTCTCTGAGAATATTAAGCATACAGCTTTATCTTTGACGAAAGTGAAAAAATAATCGAATTTCCACTTTTCTTGGAAATGCCTGTGCTCATCTACAACCTTCCGTTGTTTTGTTTGCTTCTCCGACATGCTATTATGTATTACAAATTTGAAAGTTAAAAAAAATTGTAGGAAAACATAATTTTGAATAAAAAACTCTAATATTTACCTTTTTGACAATAATATTGCACTCACGCTTTTCAAGAAACACAAGAATTGCTAAAATTGCTAGTTAACATCTTACCTATCTGACTGATTGTGTGAGAGAAGCAAACACAAACAAGCATAGACGCGGCGCGTTCGTATTGCATGTTTGAACAGGTCGCCAACAAGTGAGTAAAAAAAAATTATTCCTGTTTAGTATGTACTACAATTTTATTGTAATTAATTTTATAACAATACAGGGTTTTTCAAGTTGATGGGCTATTAGAAGAATATGAATTAGTAGAAGGGATTCAATTCTGAAACTTGGGCTCATTTGGTTATTGTTTATGCCGCTTCTTTTAAAAATATTTTCAAGTTCGATTTACATCCGGTTATACCGGAAGTCGATACCAACTTTGTTATTTTAAATGGAATGGTATATTTTTCACGCTGAATTCGAATAAAACGTGTAATTCTAAGGTAAGTTTGATAACCAACTTGTACACCTATGACGATCGGTTTCTGAGTTAATTTAATTTATAGAAAAAAAAATCGCTACCCCAACCCAAATTATAAAAAATCATAACTTCCACAAAATACGACTAAAAGTGTTGAAATTTTTACTAGTAATAGCTGAATATTAGTGCTAACGCCTTGACAAAATTGAATTAAATAATTTATACAGGGCGTTCAAAATAAAATTCTAAAATTGAAAAACTTCAAACACGAATTACTTCGTTTTCTCAAATGGCACCTACTATTTTTTATTTTTTCAATCGATTCCTTTTTTTATCCTCTTTCGATCTATATGGATACTTCCTATTTTAAGTAATAATTCAAAATTATTCCAAGATTTTAAAATAAAATAGGAAGTATCCATATGGATCGAAAGAGGATAAAAAAGGAATCGATTGAAAAAATAAAAAATAGTAGGTGCCATTTGAAAAAACGAATTAATTCGTGTTTGAAGTTTTTCAACTTTAGAATTTTATTTTGAACGCCCTGTATAAATTATTTAATTCAATTTTGTCAAGGTGTTAGCACTAATATTCAGCTATTACTAGTAAAAATTTCAACACTCTAAGTCGTATTTTGTGGAAGTTATGATTTTTTATAATTTGGGTTGCGGTAGTGATTTTTTTTCTATAAATTAAATTAACTCAAAAACCGATCGTCATAGGTGTACAAGTTGGTTATCAAACTTACCTTAGAATTACACGTTTTATTCGAATTCAGCGTGAAAAATACACCATTCCATTTAAAATAACAAAGTTGGTATCGACTTCCGGTATAACCGGATGTAAATCGAACTTGAAAATATTTTTAAAAGATGCAGCATAAACAATAACCAAATAAGCCCAAATTTCAGAATTGAATTCCTTCTACTAATTCATATACTTCTAATAGCCCATCAACTTGAAAAACCCTGTATATTTATGGGTAGATAAGTAGAGATGCTTGGAGGGCCGCATAAATATGTTTAACGGGCCGCGTGTTGCTCATTCCTGACCTAGGTGATAAAGTTTTTAACGTCCTAAACAAATAATATTTTACGCTAGCTGCGCTATTTTTAAATGCAATTCTCTGTAAATACTACTTGTTTTAGTTTATACCACTCAAAAAAGGAATGTATGTGGAACTATAATACAGTATGTTTCATTCCTACGATTTATAAAATTCAATAATTACCACGTACCTATACTATAGCGAAAATGCAAGATTATTTAACTTTAAAAGAAAGCATAAAGTATATTGGGCAATGATTTAGATAAAATAATTCCGATAAGTGTTACGTCAATCACCTTATCTCGTCGCGAGACATGGGTAACGGGCGGGCCACATATGAACCGTTTAAAATCGTTCATTATAAAGTGTATCTAATGTTGTAAGCCCGCGCGACCTACAGGCAAACAACTATATGAACTTTTATGTATCTTTTGTGAATTATACGACTCGCTATGGAGCCCAGGTAAAAATTTGGCGGGGGGGTCTAATTGATTGGACGGACAGTTATGCTTCTTTCATCGTTACCTTCTTTTCCATTAAAGCACACCTAAAGTTTGCTATTTTAATTTCTTCTTTTAAAAATCATTGTAGACTAATAGTAATATGAAGCTCTACAATCCCTTTAAACTTATACAATTTTAAAATTCGTTCATCGGAAATGAATGACTTTTAGATTTGAGTTTAATATATACAAACAGCAACACACTAATGAAACCTACTTGATTAGGATCTTCCGGAAGACTAACAGGATTCAAAATTATTTGATTTAAAATGTTGACCTTAGGTTTAGGAACTGATTCTTGCATGACGTCGATATTATCAAGCAATCTTTCTAAATTAAAAGATTTATTAATATCATCCTCAACTGGTAAAACTTTTTCAAGAAAGGATACCTAGGATAAAAAAAATATAACTTCACAAAGAGTGATTTTGGTAATGAGAAGTCGACTGGAGATTTGGGACTTAAAGCTTCCATAAATCCCTAAAAATGCATATGTTCTTTAATAATAAATATGTTTGCATGAGTTTATTAAAAAAATGGAAGAAAAGCTAGTACCGATTACTATGTGCTACAATAAACAAATTGTTACTATTTTGTCACTTAAGTTTTGTAAAAAGCTTATTCCGATATATTCAACGGTTTAAAAGAAATTAGTGACGGAAATAAGTTACTGCCAAAATTTCAATATCCAGGATGTTATAGTTTAATCAGGATTTGTATCTGAAGAAGTAAAATGCAGTAAATTTCGCTTAAATTTGGCAGGTAACAATCAAAATTAAACTAATGCAGTAAAATGGGTGTGTCTATTTATTATTATTCGGTGTTTGCTCTGGCACGTGCGTACATTTTAAAATTAAACATTTCACGTTTAATGTATTAGGGAGTGGTTAGGACTCCCTAATATTCGGAATCGATAATTTTTTATTGTATTTTTTGAAGTACTTATATTTTAAATTACGAATCGATCACTTTATATACGCAATTTGAGAATGAAGTCATGAGTAACCGGTAACGTGCTGGACTACCAAAGCAGTTCCTCGAGAGAGTGCGGGTTCAAATTCTCTTTAGGTAATATTTTTTTTTAAAGCGTAACTCAACCAACTCATTATTTGGGGGGGAGGGAATGTTGGGTAGTTATAATCTAAGCCTCAAAGTGAAATTCTTATACATAATTACAAACCGGTGAAGCTGTGTCTTCAGAAGATGGTTCGTAATCGGGATCTTTTATGGAATCATCCGAAGTCTCACACATCTCTAAAAATGATACAAAAATAGTATTTTAATAATTTGCAATTTTTTTTGGCAGTTTTATGCTTAATAATTATGAGTTGCAAGGTAAAGGTAATTTTTTTCCTAAGAAAAGAAACATTAAACAGAATAAGATGTAATTAAACCATTAAGCCTATAAGTTTATCAATAACTCAAATCTTTTGACCGATAGTAGACAAATATTTTATTGATGCTATTACTAACTTGAGTTCCAACCCGGCGCCTCTTATAACAGGATAGTTCAAATTGGAGCATTTCTACCGGAAAACCTAACTCGGGCATCAAGAGACCGGATTGCAAGATAAAACAAAACACTGCAATATCTAGGGTGCACTTTTTGTGAAACATGATTATATAAACAACGAAGAAGAAAAGAACAATGGAGTAGTTTCACTAAAATAATTTATTGCACTCGACAATTGTTTCGATCTATGTGATCATTTTTAAGTATACAGTATGTAATCTCTTGAAAATGATCACACAGATCTCGATTATTAATGAAGGTATTTCACTGGGATCTTTCATTTTGTATGCATCAATAATCGATTTCTAGATATCAATTTTACAGTCAAGAATTTGAATCACGCTGTACATTTCAATTAATTCATAATGGCATTTAGGAAATAGGGGTGGGTAAAATCTACAACACTTTTTAACTCAACGATTCCTTAATATACATATTTCAACTTCTTAAAGCGATCTATAAATAAAATTGAAAATTAAGAGAAAAACATACATTCCAATATGTTGGAAAATTATTATTAAAAATTTATAGGAAACGTTGAGTTTAAAAGATTTGTGTTTATAGTATCCACTTGTTTGCCCAAAATCCCAATATTTATTCTATTTCATATTTATTAATATGGATGAGAACATAAACAATTATTGTACCATATTTTTAGTAGACTTATTCTCATTAGTTAAAACGGTAACTTACCTGCATTGCTTGCTAAAGCAATTATTTTCGAAGTTTTTGCACTAAACATTTTTAAATAACCCGTTAGGTAATCTCAAGACACCTAAAGATTTAAAGACCTTACGAGGTCCGATATATCAAAACTTTAAAGTTTCATCCGTTGGCAATTCAAACTGTTACACGAAATTCGGTTGATATTACATGCGTATAATTATGAGGTAGTAACATAGAACTGTATAACACCTTAAGGGATCCGAACAGTGTTGCCATTTTTCAGATCCCGTATTCATACAATTTACATTACCTATGATATATAATCACTTACCACAACGCCCCTCAATGAATAAGCGTGAACTATCTTAAAATACAATTAGATTAAAACTGAAGAAAGCGAGATCTACCTAATGAGTTCATTATACGCTTGCGTAGTACACAAAAGTATCCAAATGCTCTCGTATTCCTCCGCAAAGAATATATATATATATATATATATATATAAAAGGACAGACAGGGAGGAATTTTAAAGAAAGAGTTAACGAACATATCAAAAATTATGCAGGAAAATCAACATTTATGAATCATATTAAAAATGAAAACCATGAATTTAATATAGTAGATAATTTTAATATTTTAAATTGTTAAGAAAAAAGTAAAAAACCAATCATTTTAGAATCGTACGAAATTAAAAAACACAATAAACAAAACAGTTAAATTATTTTGAACAAAATAGGAAATGTATACCAATCAATAATATTAAATAAACTTGTAAACATCACCCCTACCACACCACTTTTAGACTAATTGTAAGTTACCTATTGTATATATATATATATATATTGATACGTAATTAGTTGTCACTTCCGATGCGTGTACAGGCGACCTGACTTCCACATCTTTCAGTGGAAATATATTTTCGAAAATTTGTAAATGAGATGAGGGGAATAACCTTAAGGGAAATATCAAAAGAGGGGAAGAAAAATCTATTCTTTTTTCTCATATATATATATATATACAGGTAAATTAAATCCGTTGTCACTTCCGTCTGTATATCAAAATTTAGGTAAATATAGAGTCGGCGTCACTTCCAAAAACGTTGCCAAATTTTTATGGTCGTAGAACTATTGAAAGTGACTTTTGCAGCATTTGTAGTTTATCATAGATATTTACAAAAGGACGATGTTATGAATAATTATTATGGTGTTAAGAAGGCGAAATAGGTATTGAGTGTAACTAAAATTTTTTAAGAAAGATGAATAAATACACTTGACTATGTTTCACAATATATTCATTGAAACTCTTACAATTGTTTCGGCTGTGAGGCCATTTTCAAAGAGATATTACAATAAATGTTAAAATTTTTTTTTTTTTTTATTGTTTTCGTGGAAGAGGGGAAATCTTCATAGACACCCAGCCGTCCGTACGACTGGGTAGTGTCGGATTCCCGAGGAAGGTGTCCTCGGACCTACCGACTAAAACCCCTCTACCTCAGGCCGTTATAGGATCTGTCACTTCAGATCCTCTTCAGCCGTGTGTCGGTAATGTTAGTCTGTTTGTGTTGTTGTGATGAGGGAGAGCAAATTATTTTAGGGAGTTGGGGAGGGTTTCAAGGAAGTCGGCGAAAACCTCTGGGAGGTTTGGGGTGATTGCCAATAGTTTGGCGGGAGGGTAAGGAAGTTTTTGTTTGGGTTTTCTATGTAGTCTGCGGGGTATGTATGTCAGTGTTTTTGTTGTAATGGGATTATTGTTGTCGATGGCTCGGGTAGTGAATTTAGTTTGTAGGTTGTTAATACGTGTAGGAATTGGTGTGATTGTGATATGGTTGTAGAGGATGTTGGAGGGAAAAAAATCTGTCTAATCTTCCGATATTTCGTAAGATGCGTCTTTCGGTTGTGAGGATTGAGTGTGTGTGGGTAGGTGTGGCTTGGGTTAGCGCTGGAGAGCGATAGTCAATTAGGGGTCTTATAAATGACTTGTATGTGTGGAGAAGTGTATCCGCACTGCAGGTTTTTATGCGCCCGTTTATGAGAGAGATTAAATTTGCACGCTTTCGAACTTTGTCAAGTGTTTTAGTGATATCTGCATGCGGGTTTAGTGTGTGCGTGAGAGTGATTCCTAAGTATAAGATTTGTTTCTGTAATGTTAACTGAAAGTTGAATAGTTTTACGTTGATGTTTTCCGTAGAAAGATTGTGTTTGCGTTGAGTATATTTGTGTCTGAATAGTATTAGTTGTGTTTTGGATGGGTTAGGTTTTATGCGCCATTTACTGAGCCATAGTTCTAGTTTTTTAATTTGACGGTTTAGTCTGGAATTACACGCGCTGGAAGTGATACCGTGCGCCCAATAAGCGGTGTCATCCGCGAACTGTGCGAGACTTATTGAGTTTTCGATTGGTTGTGGAATGTCGTAGCAATAAATGTTGTATAATAGCGGGGCGAGAACCGAGCCCTGTGGTACACCTGCGGATAGCATGAATGTGTGGGATAGAGTTTTGCCGATTTTGATTTTCGATGGTCTGTTGGTAAGGAACGATTGAATAAGTTTGACGAAGAACGGAGGAAGGTTAATTTCTAATAATTTTGATAGCAATCCATTATGCCAGATGGTGTCGAAGGCTCTTTCAAAGTCGAGGGCTATTGCTAAGGTGCAGCCGCCCGAGTTCATGTATGAAGTGGCTTCGGTTTGTAGTTTGAGTACCGGATCAAGGGAGCTGATTCCCTTTCGGAACCCGGCTTTTGTGTCAGGAATAATATTGTTGTTTTTGCAATATTCCGAGAGGCGTGCAGCGATTATTCGTTCAAGGATTTTTCCCGTATTGCTAATAAGTGAAATTGGTCTGTAGGATTTAGGATCCGTAAGATCCTTGCCTGCTTTTGGAATCATTATTACGCGCGCGCTTTTCCAATTTGTAGGGTAGTATCCAGTTTTAAGTATTCCGTTGAAAATGGTAGTTAAAAAGTTGATTGCAGGAGGGGGTAAGTTTTTAATGATGTTGTTGGTGATACCGTCTTCACCAGGTGCGTTGTTTTTTAGTTTCGCGAATGTATTAGTGATATCTTCGTTTGTTATCTCGCCGATCATGTTGTTTTGTGTGTATTGTGCATTAATTAGAGTGTTGGTGACGTGGTTATTTATCTTCGCCGAGTGTGTCGCGTTGTGGTGTGGCCCGATGTACGAGACATGCAAGTTTTGAATTGTGTCGGCAAATGCGTTTGCTTTCTCTTCCGGAGTGTTGTGTATTTGGTTGTTTATATTAAGGTGGCTTATCGTTGTTTGTTTTTGCCCGGTAATAGCTTTAAATTTGTTCCAAAACTCGGAGCCGTTGTGATGATTTAGTTTGCTGCAAGTTGTGTGCCAACGGTTTTCTTGATGTTTATTGATTTTTAGACGTACTAGCGCGTTTAGTTTGTTCCATTCTGTTTTTATAAGCGGGTCTCGCGTTCTAGAGTGTAGACGGTATAATTCGCGTTTTCTTTTAATTAAATCGATTATCTCACGCGGGAGAGGTTTTCTTCCTAAGGTAATTCTTTTAACCGGTACAGTGTCGTTGATGGCCTGTTGTATGCATGCGTTATAAGTGTTTATTGCAGTGTCAATATCATCGTGATCGTAAATTTCTGGTGGAACTAAATTGGAATTAATAATATGTTCGCGTAGTGTGTCGAAATTTATGTTTTTGTAGTCACGGATTTCTTTATATGATAATTGTGTTATTTTGCGCGTTTGAATTTTAAGACTAGCGGAGAGTGGTAAATGATCGCTTGTGATTGGTGTACCTATTTCGCATTCATCTGAGAAAAGAGGCGCGACTCTGTCCGTACAGAGTATATGGTCGGGTATTGACGAACCGTTGTGGTTTAAGAGCGTGATTTGGTTATTTTTGACGCGGAATATATTAGTTGAGAGAAGAGCGTTAGATAGAATACGGCCGTTTCGGTTTGACGTGGTGTCACCGAAAGAAGTATGACGCGCGTTAAAGTCGCCTAAAACTATGGCTCTAGGAATGGACGATACGTAGGATAAGAACTCGACAGGAAGTTTATCAGTTGGTCTGTTATAGAACGAAATGACGATTATATCGCCGGTGCTAATGTGTAGGGTAGCTGCGCAGCAGTCGAGTTCTTGGAATTGAGGCGGGAGAAAGAATCGGCTGGAGGCGATAGTATTATGTATTAATAGCGCTGTACCTCTGCGTTGTGATTGCTTGTCTTTACGGTAAATATTGTATTGTGCGACGTGGTAACGCTCGTTTGGTTTCGTTAGAGTTTCTTGCAGCGCTAATACATGTATGGAATCAGTGAGTAATGTGTGTATTACGTTGTTCTTTTTCCTTCTCCAGCCGCATGCGTTGATTGTCGTTAATTTTAAGTCCGCGAATGTAAGTAACAGGGATGAGCCACCGAAAGGGGGATGTGTGGTGTTTAGGAATGAGAGTAGGTTTTGGTTGGGAAGTGGGTGATAGAGACGTGGACGTGGTTTCCTCTGTGGACAAAGGAAACTTTCCGTCTGAAGAACTGTGCGGAGTGACGGGTGATCAGCTCTTCGACGAACTTGGAGTTGGGATGTAGGGAAGATAGGCATAAGTAGGTAAAACGGATTGTGTCTTCGACTCTGGTGAATCGTTCAGGATCTGGATTTGAGGATGTTGTGGATTGGTCGTCTTCGGATAGGTCTTCAGCAGGTGGGTCGACGCACTTGATGGGAGTGATTTTGGAGGGTGTTAGGGATTTGGGATTTGGTCTGTTGGGGCATTTGGCGTCGAATGCCAGGTGCTTGCCCTTACAGTTGGAGCAGGAAGGCGAGGAAGTACAGGAAGATGAGGAGTGTTTGCCACCGCAGCGGTAGTAAACCGGTTCTTTTTGGGAACAGGAAGAGAAATTGTGGCCAAATGCAAAGCATTTGCCGCATTGGAGTGGCTGAGGGCCTGGGGACTGGGAAGGTTCGCACCGGTAGGTTTTGGAAAACATCTTGAAGCCTTTCGACAGCAAAGTGTCTATGGCTTTCGGACAGTTCGTAATAACACGGAAGAGGAACGTGTCCTGTCCGGTTTGCCTGGACTTAATGCGCCAGGCGTTCTTTGCTTGGATGTTTTGCTCGTGGAGAGCGGAAAGGATGTCAGTGTGACAGATATTTAGGTCAACTGAGCGAACAACGCAGGAGAAGGTAGGTTTTAGGTTACGGAGCTGTGAAGGTGGAGGAGTGGATATGCGGTTGGGTGTGATTTTTAGGGAGTCGGATAGTAAGGATCGGAGAGGGGAGAGTTTTTTTATAAGGTTAGGGTCCTTCGAGGTTACAAGAGCCTTGTTGCCCCTATAGACCGTTAGGGAAAGGAAAAGGATAGTTGGTATGCTTTTTAGGAGGGAGTAAAGTTCTTTTTGATTAGAAAACTTGTCGGGGATGTTTGATATGAGGGCTTCAAAGACAGGAGGAGGAGATGAGGAACGGCGGTCGGGAGAGCTGATGGGAGAGGAGGTTGAGGAGTAAGATCGACTACGCCCGCGATTTACAACCTTGAAAGGCTGTTCGTCAACAGGCGAGCCGCGTCTCTTAGGTGTAGCGGAAACGGTGGCCATCTTACGAATTGTTGAAATTAATTAAAAAGTACTAAATTGAGTTTGGCCTTGAAGAGGTGACTTTAGGTAATTTTACGAGCAAGGAATTCAGTTTGCTTTACTTAATAAGAGAAAAAAATAATAGAATTTACTTTGCGTTTGTGTGTTAGATTGTTAATATCCTTGTAGGACGGTTGTTAATCCAAAGGGACGTTGCGTACTCGGTCCCTATGAATGTTGGTTAGTACAAATAGTAATGATCTTACTCGGGTTGTGAGAATACTCCACTGGTCGCTTCGATTTCTTTGTAGAACTGCTGCTAGCTGCTGGTTGATTGTTGTTAGATGGTTGCTGCTTGATGCTGGTCTGCTCGGAACGGTAGCTCGAAATGTGGCGTTAAAATTGAAGATGTACAATATTTATACCTGGCTCACAAAAATAAGTTCAATAGCGGTGAAATGACGAAATCTAATTGGTCGTTGGTGATTAACCTGTTGCTGTTATTAGCCTTAGCTATTTCGAAAATTTCTAATAATTCAGGCGTTTACTTTTCGGGACATTGTGTAGTAATTTAACATTATCTACATCTGGGAAGTGTTTATACAAAATACAATGTTCCAAAAATCCTGTACATGTATTTGAATTTTTTATGGATTTTATGTGATCATTTATCCGATTTTTTAGCGATCGACCTGTTTGTCCAATATAGATTGCTTCACAGTTTTTACAATTAATTTCATACACCCCCGACTTAGATAATAGATCTATTTTTTCTTTATTGTTGACCAATAATGACTTTAAATTGGTCTTATTTACATTTATTGTCTTTATGTTCAGCTTTTTTAATTTATTGCATATAGTATAACTTAAATCAGGAATATAATTAATCAAAAAATAGTTTTTTACTTTCATATCTTGTGACGTAGGTGTATAAAATTTTCTTTGTAATAAATTAAGTTTCTTCTTTGCGATTAATTTGTTGACCAATGAAATTTCATATCCGTTATTTATAGCTAAAATTTTAATTACGTTTAATTCTTTTTTGTATTCAACAGTATTTAGAGGTAAAGATAATAATCTATGTATAAATGAATGGAATGCACTTAGTTTAATGTTATTTGACTGTTTGAAATCTGCATGGGGTAATATATCGGTGAAAGTAGGTTTTCTGTAAATACCAAATGAGATGTAATCACTGTTCCTTTTCAAGGTTAAATCCAAATAATTGAGGGATTTGTCAGTCTCGTATTCAATTGTGAATTTAATGGTGTCGTAAAAGCTATTTAGAAAATTCAAAAATAATTTTAACTGCCTGTCTGAACCTGTCCAAATACAAAAAATGTCATCTACGTATCTTGTCCAAAAGAAAACATGATTTAATAGGTTGTTTTTTTGTGCGAATAGTTTATTTTCAAAATTAGACATAAATATTTCACTTAAGAGAGGTGATAAGGGGGAACCCATTGGTAAGCCATTAAGTTGTTTGTAATATTTACTATTGAATTTAAAATAAGATTGATTTAAACAGGTTTCTCAGAGTAAATTTAATTCTTGTTTCTGGGGTATAGATAGGTTTTGACTATTGAATATTAACTGGGAAACAATTTCTAGTAAAGGGATTTGAGGAATAGACGGGAATAAATTAGTTACATCAAAAGAAACTAACTTGGCGTTAGTCGGTATTTTTAAGTTTTTAATTTTGTTTACAAGTTCTAAAGAATTTTTTATCGCGAAATTGGGGTTGAAATTAATTAAATTTGGTAATATAGTTTAATTTTTTACAAAGTTTGTAGGCAGGAGCGTTTATATAAGAAACCACGGGTCTCATGGGAAAACCTTGTTTATGTATTTTAGGTAAACTATATAGAATGGGAGCTTGGGGATTCATGTAGTTAAAAAATAGTTTTTATCTGTGAGAATGTTTGAGCTATTTTTCAGAACTTTTTTAATTTCTAACTGAAATTTGACTGTGGGATCTGACGAAAGAAGTTTGAAATTCTCATTTTCAATTAGAGATAAGGTTTTATTAATATAATCAGGTTTCTCTAAAATAGTTACCGTATTACCTTTGTCTGCTTTACAAATAATCAGGTTATTATCTTTAACTTTCTGTTGAATACTTTTTATTGTTTTAATTTCGTTAAAGTTCGGACTATGTTTGATTAATTATATTCCTGATTTAAACAACTAAAATAGGACTCACCCCAAATTACCACTAATTAATTTAAAACGCGGACACGTGTTTCGCCCACTTCAAACGTGGGCATTATCAACGCGAGACTAACACGTGTCCGCGTTTTAAATTAATTAGTGGTAATTTGGGGTGAGTCCTATTTTAGTTGTTTATTCATTTACCACAGTCTCCTTTTTCTACTTTCCTGATTTAAGTTATACTATATGCAATAAATTAAAAAAGCTGAACATAAAGACAATAAATGTAAATAAGACCAATTTAAAGTCATTATTGGTCAACAATAAAGAAAAAATAGATCTATTATCTAAGTCGGGGGTGTATGAAATTAATTGTAAAAACTGTGAAGCAATCTATATTGGACAAACAGGTCGATCGCTAAAAAATCGGATAAATGATCACATAAAATCCATAAAAAATTCAAATACATGTACAGGATTTTCGGAACATTGTATTTTGTATATACACTTCCCAGATGTAGATAATGTTAAATTACTACACAATGTCCCGAAAAGTAAACGCCTGAATTTATTAGAAATTTTCGAAATAGCTAAGGCTAATAACAACAACAGGTTAATCACCAACGACCAATAAATAAGATTTCGTCATTTCACCGCTATTGAACTTATTTTTGTGAGCCAGGTATAAATATTGTACATCTTCAATTTTAACATTTATTGTAATATCTCTTTGAAAATGGCCTCACAGCCGAAACAATTGTAAGAGTTTCAATAAATATATTGTGAAACATAGTCAAGTGTATTTATTCATCTTTGTTAAAAAAATTTTTAAAATCATGTTTCACCAAGTGCCGTGCGAAGTTTCATATTTACGTAACTAAAATTAGTGAAATTTTCCAATTGTTTTATTTATTAGTCTTTTACTTTAGCTATTATTGCAAACAAAAAATAAACACTTTTTGGTTCTCTGAGCATAAGATTAAAAAGAATTAAAAAAGCTTACTTGTAGTAAAAAAATGTAGTCACTTAAAAGGTTTATTAAAATTTAAACAAAGGATAACGAAAACGCACAAATAATTTAACAGGATCGATTTTGTTTAATTAGATGTTGTATTTTAGATCTAACTATTGGTACTGATCTGTTCATTTCAGTTTTCTTGATGAAATTTTTAATTAAGTCGCCAGAGGGATATTTCTTCTTCTTTAAAAATGATGCGAAATGCTTTTCTATTAATCTTATTTCACTATCACTCCAGACTAAAACAATTGCGAATAATTTTAAACTGAAAAGACATAAGAAATTGTCTTACTTTTTTTAGTTACTTTCTGACTTGTTTCAGAAAACTTCTTTTGTGTTCCAGAATTTGAATTTGTAGCTGTAAATAAAATTGCATGTGTCACTTAATTCAACGAAATTCTTGAAAGTGGATAAAACCTTAACAAGTGCAAATTAAAATTCGTTTTTTAGTAGAACTAAAAATTGGCATAATTGTAATTACATGATAACAAAGACAAAATTAATGAGTTTTAAAATAATGAACAGATAAATTGATTCACCAGTCTCTTCTAAATTTAAATGATCAAAATTTTTTTCAATTTCTTGCTCCTGTCGTTTTTCGTCATCGTTTTTTTATTTGTCACTCCAGAACATCCAGCTAAGTTTTCGCCTAAGTCCATACTTTCTTCAATGTCTTCAGAAACTGGGCACTCTTCTTCAACAATTAAATAATTTATTTTTATAGAATTTAGTAGTAAATATTCTTACCATGGTCATTTTTGTCACCTTCGTCTACATACTCTGATTCAAGGTCTAACTGAATATCTTTTAAAGCTTTTCCTTTATATTCAGCTGGTAATGATCCTTTTTCCATTAAAAGAAGAATTTTGGATACTTTGGCGGTCTGGTAAATATCAACCGGAAGCCTACAAAATTAATTTGCGTATTAAATTCTAATTTCCCTATTTTGTTACACAAACGTATTCGTAAAATTCATTGTGGGTCTTTTCTGTGTACCCCATAAAGTTAGCAAACTGTTTGGCCTCATCTTTGGTTAAATTAAACAACTGCATAATCGTTGCTATTTGCTTCCTTAGTTTGTTACTTCTTATTGCTTGTGGATTTTCTAATTTCAACCTATCTGCTAATGTTTTTATAGCTACATCTCCCTTACCCCATTTAATAGAGCTTCCAGGAACCGCAAATAAGTAGTTATTGTCTGCATTTATAAATTTCGATCGATGTTTCAGAAGAACGTTAATATAGTTTTGAAGAATTTCCGGAACAAGTATTACCACTGCTCTACTGCCTTTTCCTGCATTGATAACTCTTTTGTATTTAGTTGTTAGTGCTTTTTCTGCAGTTGTTAGTATATTTTGAAAATATGTCGTATTGCTTCTTCTATCGTTCTCATAATCATTCAATTTCAAATACTGTACGTCACCGATCCGTCGTCGATTAAACAGAATCAATAAAGCTAATACACAATTTACTAATGTTTTGTAATCTTTAACGTTTGGGTTATCTGTACTGTCCAAACGAAGGGTGCTTTCTTCACTCATTTTCAATACACCGTCACGAAATTTTCGAATATCACTTACCAACGGTAAAAGTAATGGTTTATTCCAATGTTTTTCCGCAAGATCTTTATTAGCGATCGACGACAATTCTGTATTCCAGCGTGTTTCTACTAACTTTTTAAAATTTTAGACATTTCCGATTCATACCTTTTTTTCATCTTCTGTTTTACACCTAAATCCACTACTCTCCTTCAAAATCAAATGAATTAACTCATCGCACACACAAAGTTCCCATATGCATTACAAGACTAGGTGCTTTAAAATTGTTATCAGTATAGTCGAAGCCGCCTATGTTTCTTGTCGCAATTACAACGTTATCAAAATTTCTAGGGTAAAGTAAATCTTTAAAGCTTACCTCCTAATCATTCGTTATTATTCTATATTCAATTAACAAACGCGAAAGCTCTCTCATTTTGTTGCTGCAGGCGTAAATCATGCGCTCCCTCTTATGCTTTTTTAAGTATGATTCCCCGAAATGAACTATCAAAAGGTCTTTCTTTGCTTCGAAGCTTATTTCATCTTCTTTCATTATTTTGAATACTTGTTCTTTGATTCTCATTTTGGAAATTACTTTAGTAGGATCCATTGCACATGCCATTACAGTTTGTGACTGACTTAAGTGGTTAATTCTTTGTGATTCGGTGCTCCTTACTGCCTTTTTAAAAGAACATGATTTAGTATGTCTCCTTAAATATGACTTTAAAAACAATCCTTTGCAATATATGCAAGGATAGTACGTACTATTGTTTGCTTGAGAAGATCTTTGTTGCCTAATAGGTCTTACAGTCCCATTAACGAAAAGCTCAAAGTTAGCATCGTGTCTCAGTAATGCAAATGCTTTATGCCTTTCTTTACTGCCTTTTGGATTCTCAAAAATTTTTACAACCTCTCTTTCATCACTATGACTTTTCTTTACATGGCGCATGAAATTTTTTGTTGCAATATCTTCACCACAATACCTACAACGAATAACCTTTTTACCCTCAGCACTTCTTATAAGTTGTCTTCTTATTATTGATTTAGTGTCCAACGTCTTTTCCTTTAAAATATCTTTTGGTGGTGTATTATGACTGCTATGTAATTGTTTCTCTTTAGGTAATAAATTTTCGTTCGAATAAGAATGCACAGAAATAGAGCTAGTGGAACTGGTAGAATAATCATTAATATCAAAATCATCATCCCTGCTATCGTCATCCTCAAGTTCGCGATCAATAGAATTTGTTTCCGATATATAGGTACGGTTGCAGGGGGTAGTATCCAAAGGATTTTTGCTTGGGTAGTCAGATTTTCCTGGTAAATTATAATTTTGCAAATTTTCATTAAGTAGGTGAATTGACACAGTTTCAAGGGCTTGAGAAGATTCAGAAACGACCGCAGTTTGAGTTGGGAAGTCATTTCTCAAAAATGGACTTAACGGCGTGAGTTGGGAATACACTATGTCTTGAGAAGTATTTAATTTAGAAGCAGAAATTTGTATTAGGTTATGAGAATCCTCATTGTCTAAGTTATCGACATTAAGAAGATCTTTTAGTATATTATCAACAAACGTATTATTAATATTATTTGAATCATCCGAAATGTCATTAAAATCAGTGGTAGAGACCCATTCCTGGAAAAGCGTGATCAAATGAAACAACTTGATAAATCTACTATTTTAATAGCAGAAACACTTACAGCTACTTTCGTATGTGTATCATTATTGTCAGGCTGGGGAAGTGTTTTAGAACTATTCTCTTTAACAAAAACGGATAAAAACGTGCTTATTAAAGAAAACCACAGATGGTTCATTTTATTGTGTAATTAGTTAAGTTAAAAAGGTTATTTAAGTACAAAAATGTGTGCAATGAAACAACTGACGGGAAAATTATTTGGAAGAATAACTTAGTTCTATCTTCTATAACTGAAAAACGAGGACCTATATGATTTTCTGTTCTTCCTCTTATTTTTAGCAATAACACTTTTCATTTGTTTTAACATAACTACTCATAAATTTTAAATACTATTTTAACATTCATGCCTACCAATAATTCTGTAAGCTATGTAACGTTTTTTTTTTCTATGAAAAATCCCGTTACTCAAGTTTTATTTATTTCGATTCAGTTTGTCTTTGTCTTGGTTCAGTTTTGTTGATTATTTCTTAATGTTGATCGACCTTCCGTCTTATCATCAAGGTTAACAACCTTCGCGCAGGACTAGGCGATCGATGGAAGGATCGATGAAATTTTCCGGTCGGCGCTCGAGGTCTTCTTCCTCGATCCTTGACACTGACGTGGCGTGTGGTGTGTGTTTCTGTTCGTGTTTTGTGCTTCTACTTGTATAAACTTCTTTCCTTATTAATATATTACGTAAATTTATTCAAATTAAGTATTTCGTTGATTTTTCTTTAATTTTTCATAACTTCTCGAAGCACTTTTAAATTGTTATTTTTCTTAATTAATTTTAACAATTTTTGTCAAAATTTTTTTTGTTGCCAGGAGGCATTTAGTGAATCTTGTTTTTTCTTTTTAACCCTTTTGGGCCTTTGTGGCTATTTTGTAAATCATTAATTTAGCTTTTCACCCCTTTGTTCTCAGTAATTTCAATTTTCAAATATTTTTTTTTGTTCTTGTGGTATCTGGTGAGTACTTAGATGAATCTTGGTTTGTTTGATCTCGACGTGGACTCACCTATATTTTTCCTTTTCCTACCTTTTATTTTTTAGACATCTTCATTTTCGACAAAATTATAATATTTTAATTAATTTATTCACTTTTAGGTAATATTTTTGTAAATCTTTGTTCCTGTTATTTGTCAGCCCATCCATCCATCTTAGTTTAGGCTCCAGACGGACTCTGAAGCTGGGATTACGAGTCGGGGTGAAGATTCCTAGAGGAAAGGTCAACCAGGCTAAGAGACATATTATATAATCTTATCCAGATCAACCTGATACAAGCCGATCAACACCTGTAGGCGGCTCTGGTATAAAACTAGTAAGGTTGGTTCTCAAATTCCTTTTATCTATTGCCTGGTCTCATCCGTTTTTGAAAAGTCCCCTTCAAGACCCGGAAACCAGCTGAAGTCCCTACGTTGGCGCAGGGTGCGTTTTATTTTGGTTGGGCTTGTGTTGTCTTTGTAAGATTTCTTTTAATGTACCTTTTTGTTAATATACTCTTCAAGTTTTTTTTGTTTTTTTTTTAAGAGAGCTTCGAGCTCTCTTGACTCAGGATTCTGCAGGGACCATCGATGCACTACCCGGTGCTCAATAAAGTTTTAGTTGCATTCATTCTTTTCTTTGTTTGACAAAGTGGCGCCCGAGCTCATTTTCGTTTTAGTATTTCATGATAATTAAATTTTTTTTATAACAAACTATTAATGATATCAAAATCAAGTAATAGTTTTGTTAAATTGGCGCGGCACGAGCAGGGACCTGAAGAATCCTGATTGAAATTTTTTCTTGTATTTATTGTAACTGGTAAACAAAATTTTTTGTGATTAAATTTATATTTTGTACATTATTTTTGCATTTACTGCATTTAACCTTCTGTAATTTATCTTTGATTACTTTTGTAACAGTTTGAAAACCATTGTCTGTTTACTTGTTTAATATCTTTCAAATTTGTTTGTACAGTTTCAAACTTGTGTAAAATTTTAGGTACTTGTTTTGCATTATGGATGTATTCTCTATTAATCCTCTGGTGATTGACTAATCCTTCCTTATGATGACGTATTAGACGAAATTACAGTGAGTGATTTGGAAAACTTGGATGTTTATCGTGAGTTTGACGAATTCCTGCAGTATGTAAGTGATTACAGATACCATACGAAATCATACTTTAATTGAGTTAACTTCTGATGAACTGAAATTACTTGAAAACAAGTTTAATTATTTAGAAAAGAGAGCCAAGAGGTTTTTTTCATGTAAATTGAAGCCAAGTAAAATTGGCAAGTTATTTCGTAATTTGAGTATTTTACATGCTGAGTTGCATTTCAAAAAGATTATGTTAACTATTGATTGTAATTCAAATGCTCACTACCTTTTTTGTCTATTAGTATATTAAATAGTCGACTAACTGATACGTCATCACTTATATTTCCTGTTAATTCTTCTTTATTGGTTAAGGTCGTGTCTACTCCACGTTTAATTTCTGCTTCAGGTTCCAGGAATGATGTTCCTGTATTAGGGAATAATGTTGGTTTAGGAAACTTAGGACTTTCAAATTTTCTGGACAATTTTTTGGTACATTCATTTTCGTTCAGATAACGAGACTTGTTCGGTTAAATCCGCTGATCCAGACGTCGATGTAGCTCACGATCCAATAAATCTCTTTTCTTCTGGAGCAGCTCCTCTTTGTGTTTGTTTTCATACATTAGTTATGTCAGTGCCAAGGATTGTTGTTCTATCTCTTTCTTCTTCGATTCTCACACCTTGAGTGAGGGGTGCTATCAGCTCTCACTACATGTATGATGTTGGTCAGGAGTCCCTCTGTTCCCTTTTTAGAATCTTGTTTGCTTCATGCATGTGAGTAAATTCCAACCCTTTGTCTCCAACATGATTCCAGTCATTTTTATCTTTTCTCGTGCTTTCCTTTAGTGGTGCATCTGTGAGTGCATGGGACAACCCCATCGCGAGTTTTTTTTAGGGGCATGAATCGGTCAAAGGTTTTTGGGTTCGCAGCGTATGCGTGCCTTAGGGGTAATCGGGCTCACAACCAGAGTGAATGAGGTTCTGTCTCCCCTTCGAAGAGAGTTTCCGTTGTGTATGCGTATCTTACTTCCTTTCGTATTCATTATCATATTTTTCGATTCATAATTTGTCTATAACAATTCCTGGCTTCATTTCCCAAGTTCACCTCTGGAATTTACTACGTTTCACTTTCGTTTTTCGCCTCCTCAATCCTAGTACTTTCAAGTCATTTTACTTCGGGCTGGAACCCCAACTGTATACTTTTTTTTACTGTTATTTGGCATTTCGTAAGAACTGGATATCAGTTTTTGAGGTCTTTTTTTCTTTCTTGCTTAGGTTCCCGTGGGGTCTTACCGTCCCTTTTCGGTCATGTAGTACCTGACTGCATACTGGAATAAAAGAAAAATTTTTCTGAATTTATTTTTGGCCATTCCCTTTTGTTGTTGTTTTTTTTTACTGTTCCCTATGTACCTCTACAAATGTCCTCTTTTGGCTCATGAGAGCCACTCCTATTTTACGTATGGCTTTAAGCCAATTAATTTTTTATTTTTTCGTTTTTAAAGAATTCTATGAATTCCATTTTGGATTAAGTTTCGTTTTATTCCCGAGTAGGAAAGTTTTTAGTTTACGTTTTCGACTTAAGTCGAGATAGTTCCACCGTTAAGTTTCATTCTAGCTTAGAATGCATTTTTTACAGCTAGGAATGTAGATTTATGTTTTTGAATTTTATTTTCACTTTCAAGTGATTTTTTTTCGTTTTTTTTGTTGGTGCTCGATGCACATGCCTTTTGAGTTTAGTTTACTGGTTTCGATTTGTTTATAGTTGATGCCAATTATTTGTGCTAGGTGCTCTTTGAGTGCGACTCTTGTTCGATATGAGGCGATATTGCCTTTTAGTTTGCAGATAGCTGCAGTTTTCGATTATTGAGTAATCGCTTGTGTTTTTGGTTAGGTGCAGTTTATATTGATGCACTTGTTTTGGTGCAGTTTAGGTTTTTGCATTTGGTTTTCGTGCAGGTGAATGGTTGATGCACACTTTTGGTGCAGCTTGCATGCATTCTCCCTATGCAGGGTGATTTCTTATGCAGTTTTGATGCAGTTGTGTATTTTCGATGCATTTTTCTGTGCGTGTTGGTTTTGCAAATGATGCTGTGCAGCGTTTGGTTGCAATTAGGTTTTTTGCTCAATAGTGAGTGCTATGGTTTCCGGATGCGGAATGTATCTGCGTTTTCAGGTTTGAGTCCTGATATAGTGTTTTGGGCTTTAGGCCTTTTGTTGGTGCGTTTGCGTTTTGCATTTTAGATGTAGTTTTGGGCTTTGGGCCTATTGTTAGTGTTTGAGTTTTGCATTTGAGATGCAGTTTTGGGCTTTAGGCCTTTTGTTGATGGCTTTGCGTTTTGCATTTTAGATGCAGTTTTGGGCTTTGGGCCTGTCTTTGGCGTTTAGGAGTTTTGCATTTTAGATGCAGTTTAGGGCATTGGGCCTATTCTTAGTGTGAGTTTTGCATTTTATATGCAGTGTCGGGCTGTGGGCCTATTTCTGATGTTTCAGAATTTTGCATTTTAGATGCAGCGTTGGGCTGTAGGCCTATTTCTGGTGTTTCTGAGTTTTGCATTTTAGATGCAGGGTAGAGTGCGTATTTTTCTATGACGAGAGTACGTAGTTTTGAGAGTGCTATTTGCACATGAGATTTGCCTATGTGATTTTCGTAGTGTGATTTAGAGGTGATTAATCTCTTGAGTTTGTTTGCCTGGGTATGGTACCCAATTTGCCGAGTGCAAAAATTATTTCGTGCGTTGGCTATAATTATCCTTTACGTCTGCTATAGGCGCTTACATAGTAAGTGCAGAATATTGAATGCCGTTCTTTTTAATTTATTTTCGTTTGCCTTGGGCGCTTGATTATAAGTGCTATGCATATTAAATGAAGTTTTAGTTTTCGTTTTCCAATGCAGTAGCATTGTCTGGTCGAATTGACCAATAATTTTCGTTTAGTTAGGCAATTAGCCTCCATTGTTTTATATTTAGTAATTGTCTGTTTGAGTTTAAGTTCCTCGTTTTTTTTTTTTTTTTTGGATTAGATTCGTATTAGATTTTTGGTTCCCTTGCTTACCTCTCGTACCGTTATTATGTTTTTCGTTTTCGATTTCTGGTAGCCTGGCTGTCAGTCCTCTTTTTCCTGGTAATAGGGCTTTGTAACGTTTTTTTTTTCTATGAAAAATCCCGTTACTGAAGTTTTATTTATTTCGATTCAGTTTGTGTTTGTCTTGGTTCAGTTTTGTTGATTATTTCTTAATGTTGATCGACCTTCCGTCTTATCATCAAGGCTAACAACCTTCGCGCAGGACTAGGCGATCGATGGAAGGATCGATGAAATTTTCCGGTCGGTGCTCGAGGTCTTCTTCCTCGATCCTTGACACTGACGTGACGTGTGGTGTGTGTTTCTGTTCGTGTTTTGTGCTTCTACTTGTATAAACTTCTTTCCTTATTAATATATTACGTAAATTTATTCAAATTAAGTATTTCGTTAATTTTTCTTTAATTTTTCATAACTTCTCGAAGCACTCTTTTAAATTGTTATTTTTCTTAATTAATTTTAACAATTTTTGTCAAAATTTTTTTTGTTGCCAGGAGGCATTTAGTGAATCTTGTTTTTTCTTTTTAATGTTTTGGGCCTTTGTGGCTATTTTGTAAATTATTAATTTAGCTTTTCACCCCTTTGTTCTCAGTAATTTCAATTTTCAAATATTTTTTTTTGTTCTTGTGGTATCTGGTGAGTACTTAGATGAATCTTGGTTTGTTTGATCTCGACGTGGACTCACCTATATTTTTCCTTTTCCTACCTTTTATTTTTCAGACATCTTCATTTTCGACAAAATTATAATATTTTAATTAATTTATTCACTTTTAGGTAATATTTTTGTAAATCTTTGTTCCTGTTATTTGTCAGCCCATCCATCCATCTTAGTTTAGGCTCCAGACGGACTCTGAAGCTGGGATTACGAGTAGGGGTGAAGATTCCTAGAGGAAAGGTCAACCAGGCTAAGAGACATATTATATAATCTTATCCAGATCAACCTGATACAAGCCGATCAACACCTGTAGGCGGCTCTGGTATAAAACTAATAAGGTTGGTTCTCAAATTCCTTTTATCTATTGCCTGGTCTCATCCGTTTTTGAAAAGTCCCCTTCAAGACCCGGAAACCAGCTGAAGTCCCTACGTTGGCGCAGGGTGCGTTTTATTTTGGTTGGGCTTGTGTTGTCTTTGTAAGTTTTCTTTTAATGCACCTTTTTGTTAATATACTCTTCAAGTTTTTTTTGTTTTTTTTTTAAGAGAGCTTCGAGCTCTCTTGACTCTCAGGATTCTGCAGGGACCACCGATGCACTACCCGGTGCTCAATAAAGTTTTAGTTGCATTCATTCTTTTCTTTGTTTGACAAAGTGGCGCCCGAGCTCATTTTCGTTTTAGTATTTCATGATAATTAAATTTTTTTTATAACAAACTATTAATGATATCAAAACCAAGTAATAGTTTTGTTAAAGCTATCATGTGTAAGTTCATCACATACAGACATCACTTGTCGTCGACGGTGAACACCGACAGTTACGCCAACAACTTTGCAATTTGCTGATATCGCGCATACATGTCTACTTTACATATACATCTGGAACAGAGGTGTGAGGATATTGATTTGTAACGATTGAAATATGAATTAGGTATGACGTAACAGCTGTGTTATATCCAATAGACATTTCGAGATAGTCTTCCAGTTTATAAGTTCATCATACACATACACAGACATAACTTGTCATCGACAGTGAACACCTACAGTTATACATATACGTCAACAACTTTGCAATTCGCTGATATCGCACACACACATGTATACTTTACGCACACGTCTTAATTAAACCTGTACCCGTTCCGCTCTGTCTATGTATTCAAATTCACGCGCTTCCCATCTTATTCCGTCTACATCGAGCAAATTGCAGACGCAGCATTAGCTCCACGTTACTTTTGTTACTAATATGTATACATATACACACACTACTTTAACTTTTGTTTTCGAGATAACCTACCACAACATTCATACCTACCAATAATTCTGCAAGCTATCATGTGTAAGTTCATCACATACAGATATCACTTGTCGTCGACGGTGAACACCTACAGTTATACATATACGCTTTCGATACACATGAACCGATGAACATTGACTCGATAAATAATTAAAAGGTATATACAATTGAATAATTTATAGTATCTGCTCTATGTATACATTTCGTCTTGCAAAGCTTCTATAACAGAAGAGTGAGCGAGAGGATATTGATTTGTAACGATTGAAATATGAATTAATTGTGACGTAACAGTTGTGTTATGTCTAATGGATAAATACTTTATAGACTAGTTTTGATGTATACTTGATTACACATGATGAAAGTTTCAAAGAAATAAGTATATTTGAAAGAAATGCTCTTACAATTGAAGACTGTTACATTATTATTAAAGAATGAACAATTACTAAAGTGAAAAATTAAAACTAATGCTTTAAATATATAATCAACAATTACAAATACAAACGTAAAGGTATACATAAATCTATTTCGTTGAAACTTTTTACTGAAATTTAATGATAACTAAAATAAATATAAAGGAGACTGTGGAAAACCAAATAAATAAAAATTGGAAAAGGTCTTACCCCTCATAACCACAACACTTTTAAAAAACGCGGACACGTGTTTCGCTCACTTACGAGTCGTGAGCATCTTCAACGCAAGACTGAATTTTGATTACCAAGGGGACTTATATTTATATATAATTATAAAAGGGTAAGGATGGGGGAAGTTTTTAAGGAAACGTGAATACGTGCAGTGCCAAAACCAAAAACTAAGAAAACCCAAAAATGTTGGATCGTAGTTAAACGTTTTTGATTTATGTATGCTTCGACAAACACGTGCAGGGAATGTATGGTTTAGGGGAGCAATTAGGAACTAACTAAAAAATAGACTTAACTAATGTAAAACTAAGTCTTTTGCAAAAGCTGAAACAAACTAGAATTTGGAATAGGACCGAGATCTGAATTCATTAGATGTCCTTTATTCTTATGAATGTGTAAACTTTCTTGTGCATCGAGTTCAGTTTTGCAAGAGGCTTCTTTTATAAGTTTTAAACAATTAGGGCCTATAGGGTGGTTTGTGTTATAAATATGTTGGGCTACACTTGATTTTTCTATGTGATTAAGTCTAAAATTAGCAATTTGCTCTTTATATCTAGTAACAATAGCTCTTTTTGTCTGCCCAATATATTTTAGTTCACACGCCTCGCAACTAAGTTCATAAATTCTAGACTTTTGTGTATTGTCGATCTTATCTTTCGTGTTACCTAAGAAATTTTTAAGGCTATTATTAGTTTTAAAAATTTGTGTAAAACCAAATTCTTTAAAGATCTTATTAATACCAACCGAAATGTTATGGTGAGGTAATTTGAAATATTTTGGTTTAAGTTCTAGTGAATTAACTAAAGTCGTGGAATTATTGATATTGGCCCTAAGTTGTCTTTTCCTTAATAGATTTTTAACAATAACAGAAGGGAAACCGTTAAACCGGGCAATCTCTCTAATATAAGATAGTTCAGTGTCAAACCTAGATTTACTTAAAGGGAAATTTCCCCCCTGACCTAACCTAACCTAACCTAACCTAGATTTACTTAAGGGGAAATTCCCCCCCCCCCCTTTAAGTAAATCTATGTTCTACTTACAAAGCTTACGGTAGTGTAAGAACTGATTGTAGAACAGAGGAGTGAGAATATTGATTTGTAACGATTGAAATACGAATAAATTTATGTATAACATGGATAACTCTACGTTATCAACAGTTTTACCGAATATCATGTTTAAATACAATCATAAATTATAATAATCAAAGTATCACCACACCTAATATAACCATATATACATTTTCTAGAAACATGTGGTAAGGTTATTATACGTTAAATAAATAGCAAATATGAATTGCAGACGCAGCATTAGCTCCACGTTACTTTTGTTGGATACCTTCACACATACATACATACTCTGCTTTACCAAACAATAATTCTGTAAGCTATCATGTGTAAGTTCATCATACATAGACAAACATCACTTGTCGTTCAGTACCTATACATCGACAACTTTGCAATTCGCTGATGTCGCACACAGATGTATACTTTACGCACACGTCTTAATTAAACCTATACCAGTATTAGCTCCACGTTACTTTTGTTGGATACCTTCACACATATACATATATACACTACTTTAACTTCTGTTTTCGAGATAACCTACCACAACATTCATACCTATCAATAATTCTACAAGCTATCATGTGTAAGTTCATCAAATACAGACATCACTTGTCGTCGACGGTGAACACCTACAGTTATACATATACATCAACAACTTTGCAATTCGCTAATATCGCGTATACTTGTCTATTTTACACACACGTCTTAATTAAACCTATACCCGTTCATCTATGTCTATGTATTGATATTCACGCGCTTTACATCTTCAATCATATTACTCCGTCCCCACATCGTACAACCTTCACGCTAAAGAAAATACTTGTACGTATATATAACAACGCGTGTGATTACAATGCAATTTTATCTAGCATCTATACAACCGACAACGAATACACACACACACGCTTATTGTTTAAATAATATTTCGATGAACCGATTGACTCGATTAATAATTTAAGGTATATACACTTGAATATTTTATAGTATCTGCTCTATGTATAATACATTTCGTCTTGTAAAGCTTCTTGAAAAGAAGAGTGAGTGAGAGGATATTGATTTGTAAGGATTGAAATATGAATTAAATGTGACGTAACAGTTGTGTTATGTCTAATGGATAAATACTTTATAGACTAGTTTTGATGTATACTCGATTACACATGATGAAAGTTTCAAAGAAATAAGTATATTTGAAAGAAATGCTCTTACAATTGATGACTGTTACATTATTATTAAAGAGTAAACAATTACTAAAGTGAAAAATTAAAACTAATGCTTTAAATATATAATCAACAATTACAAATACAAACGTAAAGGTATACATAAATCTATTTCGTTGAAACTTTTTACTGAAATTTAATGATAACTAAAATAAATATAAAGGAGACTGTGGAAAACCAAATAAATAAAAATTGGAAAAGGTCTTACCCCTCATAACCACAACACTTTTAAAAAACGCGGACACGTGTTTCGCTCACTTACGAGTCGTGAGCATCTTCAACGCAAGACTGAATTTTTGATTACAAAGGGGAGTTAAATTTATATATAATTATAAAAGGGTAAGGATGGGGGAAGTTTTTAAGGAAACGTGAATACGTTCACTGCCAAAACCAAAAACTAAGAAAACCCAAAAATGTTGGATCGTAGTTAAACGTTTTTGATTTATGTATGCTTCGACAAACACGTGCAGGGAATGTATGGTTTAGGGGAGCAATTAGGAACTAACTAAAAAATAGACTTAACTAATGTAAAACTAAGTCTTTTGCAAAAGCTGAAACAAACTAGAATTTGGAATAGGACCGAGATCTGAATTCATTAGATGTCCTTTATTCTTATGAATGTGTAAACTTTCTTGTGCATCGAGTTCAGTTTTGCAAGAGGCTTCTTTTATAAGTTTTAAACAATTAGGGCCTATAGGGTGGTTTGTGTTATAAATATGTTGGGCTACACTTGATTTTTCTATGTGATTAAGTCTAAAATTAGCAATTTGCTCTTTATATCTAGTAACAATAGCTCTTTTTGTCTGCCCAATATATTTTAGTTCACACGCCTCGCAACTAAGTTCATAAATTCTAGACTTTTGTGTATTGTCGATCTTATCTTTCGTGTTACCTAAGAAATTTTTAAGGCTATTATTAGTTTTAAAAATTCGTGTAAAACCAAATTCTTTAAAGATCTTATTAATACCAACCGAAATGTTATGGTGAGGTAGTTTGAAATATTTTGGTTTAAGTTCTAGTGAATTAACTAAAGTCGTGGAATTATTGATAATGCGCGTCATAAGAATCCGTTCAAAGTGGTGCGTTTAGAGAAAGATGATTTTAAAAATTTTACTTGTCTTGCTGATGAGTTTCTTAACACCACCAAACTACATATCTCTCAAGTTTCGTGGATCCAAATTAATAAGGAAAATGCAACACTTATAAAAAACAAAAAGATTAACTACTTGGAAGCATGGACTAACTGCAACGTCTTGAAAAAAGGCAAACATTTAAAAGATATAATAGACATCGTTCCTCCTGCATTAGAATGCTTAAATAGAATTACTTCTGAAAAACTAAAGAACATTGAAGAAATGCTGGACTACGTACCTCTAAAACATTATACTTTTTATCACAATCTTATTGAACAAACAAAATTGCATATTGCTGGGAAAAAGTGAAACAAGGACTATGACCGTTTTGCATTTATGTCATGCGTGCACATAGACCGTTTCACATACCTTGGAGAATAACATTTTTTTTTTTGCAAAAGCCTTGGAGTTCTTTTTAAGTTAATTAGTTTACATATGTATGTACCTTAATTTTAAGCATTTTTATTGTACTGCTTTTTAACGTTTTATTTAAAAATAAATGTTTCTTTGATTAACTCGGATTATATTTTTTGGCACTTAGATCGTTTTGCATTTCTACTCTAGAATTGGTTTTGATTATAATTTACATTATCATACCGCTCATTTAAAACAACAGTGTCACAACTCAAAATTCTTGATTTTTCCTGTTTTATGATAAACCATTACCAAAACTACTATAGTATCTTCAGGAAGAACGACACAAGTGAACTTTGATTATCAATCGGGAGATGGCGCAAGTGTCGATATTGCTTTACTGGAAAAACCGTAAAACCTGTAGTGAAACAGTGACACAATCAGTGTTGTATGTGAGTCTGTGGCTAACCCTTATGTAAAATTGTGCAAGAGTGACACATCTCAAAAAAGGCCAATTAGGTGAGTATATTTTTTAAGTCTATAATGACACATTTGGAAATGTGACACTATTTCTTGTAAAATTGCATTTATTATTATGTGGAGTATTCAAGAAACAGAGTCACATTTCTTTTTGTGTCATAATTTCTCTAAACTCTTGTGTATTTTATTTGCATAGTTTTCTATATTAGTGTCACTTTATGATTTGTGTCATTGTATCTTCAATACAAGCAAACTTTGAACATGATATTTTCGACTATGTCATTATTGATTTGAAAACATTGAGTATTTGCTTTAAAATTACGAAATTTGAAGTAACGGCGTAATTAGCTTTTCGATGCATTACTTCATTTTTCAAATTTGTATTGACGTTACTTATTTTCTCTCAGCGATGTATTCGAACCGTACCTTACATATCCTGAACAACGCAACATCTGGAATTTGTGAAGGAATATGCAAAGATAAAAATTCAAAATGTAAGCCTTTCGACATACACTCCATATTCAATCGATTTTTATGAAGTTGTTTTTATTTAGGTGCCACTAGTAACCCAATTTTGAATGTGGAGTCATCCATCAATTTAGAAAGCATTACTCCAATGAATTCAACTTATCAACCAATCCAGATGCAGGCCCCAGACGACTCAAGGTTGTTGGATACTGGTACCAGTGACATCTGTATTATTGATCATCGTTCATCAAAAACCAGAGAAAATGACTTATTACTAGTAACTTCAGCGAATAGTCAAGAGGATAAAAATTCATCAGACATACCTGTAAATCTAGATACTGGGGAAAACCAAAATGAACAAGCTCGATTTGACGAATTAAATTCTAGCTACAGTGAAGACTCCGATGATTCATTGAATGATGCGAATTATGTTGAATCATCCACATCTTCTACCTCCAGTACCTGCTCAGGATGTAGCGAATTTTCAAATTCTGAAACCGAAAATACTAATCCAAACCTTGAGCAGGATTTAAACATACATGCCGGAATATCTGAGACAAAACAAAAGAAAAGGAAGCTAGGACATCAAATGTGGAAGAAAAATGTTTCGAAGCGTTTAAGGAACACTGGCAAACAGTATGTAAATAATAAAACAAAAAAGATCTACACAGAAAAAAAAATTTTGCCACCTTGCTCAGAGAAATGTAAGTTACAATGCTTTAGAAAAATTTCTGAAGACGATCGAGCAGAGATTTCTAAAAAGTATTGGGATTTAGGTAATACTCAGAGGCAGTGGGATTTCATTGCGGCCAGTATGTCTATCATTAAACCTAGGTATAGATATGGCAGAGAAGGTAGCAACAGGAAACCAAACAACGCCTTCTATTTCAATGTAGGAGGTGAACACATACGTGTATGTAAACATTTTTTTAAAAACACATTAGCCATCAATGATAGACCCATAAGAACTGTATTGAGCAAAAGAGATCCCTACCATCCTCAGTTTATTGATAATGATCGTAGGGGTAAGCATGCTAACCATAGTAGTATAGGTGAAGAACTGAAACGGAGCGTGAAAGATCACATAGGTTCAATTCCACGGATTCCGAGTCACTACTGCAGAGCCAATACGAGTAAAGAGTTTATTGAAGGCGGATTAACTGTTGCTGACCTCCATCGGAGCTACAGGGCTATGAGGGGGGAAGCCGGTAAAGTAGCCGTTGACTATGCCATTTATTATAGAATATTTAAGGAGGAGTACAATATATCATTCTATACGCCAAAAAAGGACCAATGCGAGCTATGTGCGGCATATGAAATTGCAAATGCCTCTGACAAGGACAAAATTAGAGAAAAATACGAGAAACATTTAATCCAAAAAGATCTTTCTCGATTAGAAAAACAGAAAGACAAGCAATCCGAAGATTGTGTGGCCGTTTACGACCTACAAGCAGTGTTACCATGTCCTAGAGGTTCCACGTCGGCATTTTACTACGTATCAAAGCTGAATGTTTTTAATTTTACCATTCACAACATTAAAAGCAATGAATGCATTTGTTATGTCTGGAACGAAGCTCAGGCTCATCGTGGAGCAAACGAGATTGGTTCATGTGTACTGAAATATTTAGAAAAGCTTAATGAAACATTCGAGAATGAACGGAATGTGATCCTATACTCCGATAATTGCGCTGGACAGCAAAAAAACAAATACCTTTTGGCACTCTACTTGCACGCAGTCAAAACGGTATTCATTTTAGTTCCCTAAATGAAATGAGATTACCTATGTAGTATCTAAGTAGGTATTAAAAAGTTGCATGAAATTCCATTTCCATTAAATTAATTAGCGTTAACAAAAGACGAGACGAGGATACTTTAAACTTAAAACAAAAAATCAAAATTTGGTCTTCTCGTAACCGGGTTTTCTTTAATTCCTCATATGTCTGCACTACAAATTGGTTATAATGCACACGAGAAGACCTAGATGTTAATACAGAATTAGACACATATGCTCACAGTGTTTTTCTTTTGAAAAGTATATTTCATGAAAAACAAAAAAAAAATGGGGAAGCCCTTTAACATGGACAAAGAGAACAGTAAAGCTAACGCCCTCATATGCCTCCTTAAACTGCTTTTCTTGATCCTGAAAGCCCTACTTAACCTTTAACTACTCGCGCATAATTTATTAACATAATTGCTCGCGTGATGCACTTTGTGCACCAACACAGAAATTCTCATAATATGAACAAGAACGATGAATTATCAATTAACATTAATAAAGAAGGATTTAAGATTTACTAAAACAGTCATTATGCTCAAGAGATCTTTATATTTTCAAAAAATATACAGTTATAAATATAGCAAAAGCTTTAGTAGAAAATTTATAAAAAGGTAAAAAAACGATTACAATTAAAAACATGCTCACAAAAAAACGCTTACACGGTATAATAAAAAATAAATTTAAAACAAAAAATATAGGATCGGTTAGGATAAAAGTTTGTTATATAAAAAGTACCAGAAATTTTCAAATATAAAGTAAGAACGTCACTCACTGTCACTGCTATGGTTACATTCTAAACAAGTTTTCACTGTAATCGCATGTTCTTTACATACTGATCTACGACATGTATTGCATGACATAGTTGTGACTCTATTTTTCTGTCTGCCGCAAAGGAAACATCTGCCACGTATTTTCGCAGGCGGTTCTTCATTACGTTCTTCTTCAGGTGTTTTGAATTTTGAAAGAAATAGTCGAATGTCCGTGGGTAAGCACATTAGTTGTGCTCTTTCGGTCAGATGTGGTTTCATCAACGACATACCTACCGTTTTCACAAAGATTCTTCTATATTTGTGAGGGGCATTGATATGTAAGGCATTGTAAAGAATTTGACTATTTATTGCAGCTATATTAATCAGTTGAAAAAATACAGACAACGGCCATCTCCTTGTCCTTCTGGAAACCGAGTAGCTATTACACAACTTGTCTACAGTATCTACTCCCCCTTTTGTAGAATTGTATTGTAAGATAATCTCTGGTTTATTTGTTACGGGATCTACAGTAGAATCATTGTGCATTGTAGACAACAATATTACAGACCGGTTCCTCTTCGGAACGTATGACACGATAGTGACATCTTTTTGAAACCCAAAAACAGAGGAGCCAGCGGCCTTTCTTTTATTGGGCAAAAATTCGGCCGGTAGTTCCCTTTTATTCTTTTTTAGTGTTCCGACTAATGTAATTTTCTCATTTAGCAGCGATATAGCTAAGGGATAACTTGTATACCAGTTATCGCATGTAAGATTTCTATTGGTTCCCTTCACTGGTTGAAGCAAACGATGCACAATTTCAGAGGGCGTGTTTGAAGATTTATATGGCCCTTCAGGCTGTTGACCACAATATATTTCGAAATTACTAACATAAAAGGTCTTAGCATCACACAGTACAAAAACCTTTATGCCGTATTTAGCAGGCTTACTAGGTAGGTACTGAATGAAGCTGCATCTTCCCCGGAAGGGTATCAACATTTCATCGATGGTCATAAACTCGCCCAAACTGTAATATTCTTTACAATGATTTGTAAAGCAATCGAGAATGAATCGTATTGCGGCTAGTTTATCATTTTTCTTTCTATCGTTCCGGGTTGTAATGTCGTCAAATCTAATAGCAGAGAGCAAAAAAAGAAATCGACTATAACTCATACAACTTCTAAAAATTTCTGCTCCTGTTCCGTCATTCGTCCACAGTTCTAGAAAGTGGGTATGATTCTGTTTCTTGGATCCCGAAAGTAGTAATAGCCCAATGAATGCCAATATTTCGGTTTTCTTTGTTTCTTTTGCATCTCGCGATCTTTCATAATTTGCTTGAACCGTTTGAATTGGTATATTTGTGCACTCAACAATATTTTCAATCATATCATTACTAAAAAACTTTTCAAATGCAGTTCTTTCGTCCGCGATATCTCGAGCGCATTGCTTTGGTCCAGGGAAGACTTTTATAATATTTTTTTTACTGGTTTTACTAAATTTGCTTAGCACTCTTTTTTTATTCCAAATTGTTATCGCGTCTTTGCCCAAAAATGTCTCTTCATTGGTCCCTTCTTCTGACACATCCGAGTCACTAGCTTCCTGTTCCGATGTTGTCTCATGTTCACTTTCTTCTATAATTTCATCTCCTGACGTATCTTCTCCACCCACGTCTTCATCAAATTCATCATCTGCTATAACTTGAGCTATAGCTTCAAGTTCCTGCTGTGTCAATCGGTTTGAGTTTTTGACGGGAATACGATTCCTAAAATATATTTTTGTAATGGGACATTGTCAAAAATGTAATCTTCTAACATAACAATGTCAAAATTATGGCGATAAATTCAAAACAGTGATTTAAGAATACTTACATAATTACTCGCGTGGTGTATTTTGTACACCGGGACAGAATTTATGCTTAATATCTAACTTGTTACGACACCGACAGCACTGCAACTGAGGCTAGTGGTAGTGGACACTTCAACCATAGGTTAGATGGTTCGGCAACGGTGTGTGTAGCGTTGGACAAAAGTGGTGACTCCTTCTCTGCAAATGGTGTATATTTTACACCAACGCGAGTAGTTAAAGGTTAAATTAAATTATAATAAAAAAAAATAATTTTGTATGAGATGGGTCGAAGTTCAGTGCTAACGGACTGCAGCACATTTTCAAGCCTAAATCACCAGAATTTTGTTTATTAAATGCTTTTATCATCGTTTATAACGTACTCGAGGGGAGGCTATATATCAGAAATTCGTTAAAATAGAATTAGACACATATGCTCACAGTCTCTTTGTTTTTCTTTTGAAAATTATATTTCATTAAAAACAAAGCTCGTTAACGTGGACAAAGGGACCTCTATAGCTAAAGCCCTCATGTGCCTCCTTTAAGTGCTTTTATTGGTCTTGAAAGTCTAAATTAAAATAAATTTTAAAATCCAATGTATTCGAACACCTCTCAATTTCCTTTGAAAGATACACTGACAAATAGGGAGAGGGTTTCATGAGATATTTTTATGAAAGGGGTCGCAATTCAGTGCAAAAAGACTGAAGCACATTTTCAAGTCTAAAGCACTGGAGTTTTGCCTACCAAATGCTTTTATCGTCGGTTATAACGTACTCGAGGGGACTTTAAAAGTTGGTACGATATATCAGAAGTTTGTTAAAACAGACTAGAAGAACATATTGTTATTTATTAGTATCGTGGAGTGTTGACTTTTTACACTTAATTAAAGATTTTAAGACTAAATTAAAGGCAAAGGTTGCCAATGCTTAAATAAAAAGTATTTATGAATAAAAATTACCTACGTTATATTTGATTTTTTTGGATATTTCGTAGGTAGGTACATTATATCAGAAGTACGCAATAAAACTAATGATAGGTATGCTCTATAAGAACTGATAGAACTTAAGATATAGTTCATTACAACCGATAATCCGTTATAAATGAATTCTACTGTTTATTTTATGTTTTATCCATAAAACTCTGACACCTTTACATACCGATTTTGTGATTCAACAAAACACTTTTTAAAAATCAAACTGATTGTAAGATAACTAGGCAAGATTTCGTAGTGTAGTGTTAAGCTGTTACGCAAAAAAAGGATACGAAAAATTCACCAAGTAATCTCACGGCAAGGTTACATAATATAATCCGCGCCGGTTACATTTTCTTTTACGTGTGTGTGCTTTTGTCATACGTGAGTGTGCTTTTGTATGTGCACAGCATGTAATAACAATCACAATCCATTGCCGCTTCTTATAGTTAGTAAGTAGGTAGGTAGGTAGGTAGGTAAGGTGCCTACTACATAAGTAGTGAATGCTGCACGTATAATAAAACCTGCGTAATAAATTAATGAAATTGTCTCTTTTGGTCTTAGGACAGCAGCTTAAAGTGTGAAGCTGACTGACTGTTCACTTACTTATTAGAATATCTATCTTCAAAAGTAAAGTTTTGTTGTGGACGTGGATGGAGTGCATCTTTGAACTTGATGGATCTCATCAGCACGCAGACAACATATTGTTGAGCGCCATCTGTCAGAATTCGTTGCAAGAAAACCCAAAACTCAACCGAGTGCGTATATACAATAAATAAGTACATTTTAATTGGATGTAATATGAAGTACTTATGAGTAGCACTTTCATAACTATTGCATGTAACTGACAATTAGAAACACTGTTTAAATATCTCAATGTGTAGTTTTCTCATCGTCTATTAAACGTATCGTCTATTTTCGATATTACGAAGTATAATTTTGCATCGCATAATGTGAATATTTTGATGCCGTATTTGTTCGACTTTTAAGAAATTTATATACTGAAAGGGCACTTCCCTCAAAACCTGGAAGCATTTCATCTATGGTGGGAAAAGATGAGATATGGTATCCATCTGTACAGTTTTTGGTAAACTTTTTAAGAATATCCCTAACTGGGGCCAACTTATCTGTAAGTCTTCGTTCCTGTCGGGTCTGCATGTAATCAAATCTCAGACATCGTAACAAAAATCTAAATCTCTGCAGCGACATTGTTAAACGAAATATTGCCACCTCGGTCCCATCAGTCTGCCACAAATCTTCCGCATTTAATCGATTCGCCTTGTAAATGCCTGGTAAAGCAGCCCACTCAATGCTCGGTCGTGGTTGTTAAGTTGGCATCCCTTTCGATTTGATTGATTCGATATAAGTATGAATTGGTAGAGTTAACAAAGACACTGATTATCTCATCATCGATAAAGTAGTCCCAAATTTGTATAGGCTCTAGCAAAGAACGCGTAGCTTGAGTCGACCCAGGAAGTCGTTTTACTAAATTCTCGCTTCTAGCTTTTATAGCCTTATTGCCAAAGTTATGTTTCCTCCAAAATGTTTTCTTATCATTCCCTAAAAAAAATTATAACAATGTTAAAAATAATAAAATTTTGCCAATAGAAATGCTTACCATAAATGACAGACTTGTGCTAATATCGCGAGGCTCTTCTGAGTCATTTCATTCATCATTAGAAATTTCAGGATCACAGAAATTATCCAGAGACGTTTGTTCATCTAAGAGTTCGTTCATTAACTTTTGCAACCGCTCTTGTTCCTTTTCATAATCCATAACTCCAACAAAAAAAAATCAAGATATTGATTCAGTTTGTCAATTTTGTATATTCTGTGTAATTTTCAAATTTATTAATTAATATTTAATTAATCCACATTTTAATTATAAATTAAAACAAATAAAAACTCTTGGAGATGTTTCACAGTTTATTTTACTAATACTCTATGTACATTTCGCCTGATTAAGGCACCTTCAGGAGTAACAATATTACTGAAGTTACAATAAAAACTTTTGGGTGTTTCATTCCCACCATGTTGGTGGGCGGGCTGTCCCCCCCGACCTACACTTTTTTGTGCAAAGTCGGAGGGGTAGGGCGGAAGGCCCTCTTCAGCCTCCTTCAGGAATCGTGGGAATGGGTGGGTGGTGGTGTGGGGGAAGAAAGATGAGACGGACGAAATGAAGACAGAAGAGAAGTGAAAGTTACAATATTATGCAGTACCTATTTATATTGATTTAATTTAACAGATCTGGATTCAGGAGGGGGTTGTTACCGAAATCAAGTTGGTCGTTCGTTAATATTTTGTTGTTACGGATAGCTTTTCTTATTTCTAGAATCTCATAGTTATCTAAGATTTTTCCGCCTTCTTGTTTCTTTAATATTTTTACATTATCCTTGTTGAAAAAATAATTATTATCAATGCAGTGAGCAGCCAAACCTGTGTTGTGGTTGTTATATTTTATGTTTCGAACGTGTTCTGAGAAACGAGTACCAATGTCCCTTTTGGATTTTCCTATGCAAATTGCGGGGCAATCACCGCATGTTATCTCATACACCCCACTCGTCTACCTGTTTATCTAATTTATTACTACGAAGGGTTTTACCCAATGTTCTGTTATTAAAATATGCAGGTAATATATTATTTTTTCTTAGATAGTTTCCAATATTATTACTCATGTTTCCATAAAAAGGGAATTTTTCTCCAGTTTTTTTTAGGTAAGTTTAATTCATTTCTAGGAAAGATAAGATTATTTAAATTTTGTTTTATTTATTTTGAAAGTATTTTATTTATAACATTCCCCTTGTAGCCATTATTAGTCGCTATAGTTTTTATTGTGGACAGTTCTTTATTAAAATTTTTTTGTGTAAGAGGAATTTTGATTAGTCTATTGATCATTGAATGGAAACTGGCTAATTTTGTGTTAATAGGATGATTGGAATCGTACTCAAACAGAAGGTTTACCGATGGGGTCAGCAATCTTACCGTTTTATGCCAATTATTTTATGAACGATTTTGAAATCAAGTTGTTTGAAAACGATTTCTACTTAAATAAAAATATAAATTTATGGCTTCGATATGTCGATGATGTACTATGTATTTGGACTGGTACTGAAAGACAAATAGAGATATTTTTAAAGCATTTAAATTCTCTAAACAAAAATATTCAATTTACTGTGGAAATAGGGAACAATTCAATAAATTTTTTGGACTTAAATATAAAAATTGAGGAGAATAAATTTATATTCGATATTTACAGAAAAGAAACATATAGCGACAATGTCATACCGTACGATTCCAATCATCCTATTAACACAAAATTAGCCAGTTTCCATTCAATGATCAATAGACTAATCAAAATTCCTCTTACACAAAAAAAAATTAATAAAGAACTGTCCACAATAAAAACTATAGCGACTAATAATGGCTACAAGGGGAATGTTATAAATAAAATACTTTCAAAAAAATTAAAACAAAATTTAAATAATCTTATCTTTCCTAGAAATGAATTAAACGTACCTAAAAAAAACTGGAGAAAAATTCCCTTTTTATGGAAACATGAGTAATAATATTGGAAACTATCTAAGAAAAAATAATATATTACCTGCATATTTTAATAACAGAACATTGGGTAAAACCCTTCGTAATAATAAATTAGATAAACAGGTAGACGAGTTAAAATTCAGTGGGGTGTATGAGATAACATGCGGTGATTGCCCCGCAATTTACATAGGAAAATCCAAAAGGGACATTGGTACTCGTTTCTCAGAACACGTTCGAAACATAAAATATAACAACCACAACACAGGTTTGGCTACTCACTGCATTGATAATAATCATTTTTTCAACAAGGATAATGTAAAAATATTAAAGAAACGAGAAGGCGGAAAAATCTTAGATAACTATGAGATTCTAGAAATAAGAAAAGCTATCCGTAACAACAAAATATTAACGAACGACCAACTTGATTTCGGTAACAACCTCCTCCTGAATCCAGATCTGTTAAATTAAATCAATATAAATAGGTACTGCATAATATTGTAACTTCAGTAATATTGTTACTCCTGAAGGTGCCTTAATCAGGCGAAATGTACATAGAGTATTAGTAAAATAAACTGTGAAACATCTCCAAGAGTTTTTATTTATTTTAATTTATTATTAATTAAAATAAAATCATACTTACTTCACGTTTTAAGCAAAATCTGACTCAATTGGTCACCCTAGAATCACAGATCGTGTACAAGATTGGTCGCCTTGGAATCTCAGACCGTGACGCGCACTGCTACGAAGTTTGATATCTGGTGTTTTGTGCTAGTTTATTTGCCATTTTTTGAAGTATTACATTATTAATTTGGACAGTTTGCTCTTGATTAGAAAGATTAACAAGACTTGTATGAATAACTCTATTTTTATCTACTTTAACTAAACATTCAGGAATTAAAATTGTATCACTAATATTTTGTTTCGGAATCATTCCTTCCGTAAAAGGCTCGTAATTTGTCTATTTCGACAAACTTTTTGCAGCGAGGTGAAATAATTAAAGTATTTATAACTTTGAATTCTTTCTTTATTTGTAAAGGGATTGGTGGATGATTTCCAGAAAATTCAATTCGATGAGATTGTAAATTAACAGTGCATTGTAGATTGTGTAAAAAGTTAATGCCCAGAATACCGCCAAAATTAATGTCAATATTTGCTATATGAAATTTCACTGGTTTTCCTCGAAATTCAGTTTGTAAATTACCTAACGTTTCAAAAAATTTAGAATTAATTCCTAATACTTTTATTTTGTCATTTTTATCTAAAAAAAGGTTTGTGGCATTTCAATAAATTCACAGCGGACCTGTATCAATAAGCAAAGTGACTGGCTAGTTTTTTATTTTTGTTTTAATAAATGGTAATGTTTCTACCAGGGTTTTAATTTTTTTAGTGGAAAAACTAGTTAAATGTTGGAATGAATTATTTTCGGGGGCTGAATCACAGTTGAACAAACTATCCCCGTCTTGTTCGTTCTCCGATTTGTTTTCTTCGGAATATTCAACTTCGTGTTCGGATTCGGAATCTGTTTCTTTTTGAAATTTTTCTAATGACTGAATTTAAGGTTTGAAAAACCCTTCAATGGTGTGCCTAAAAGACTGTAACGAATTTTCTAGTCAAAATATTTATTTAAACGATTATTTATGTAACACTATTTAAAACACTTAAACACTAACTTAGGACCACCATTTATATCACAACAATTCACTTATTTATATTACAATTTATTTATATTACTTTGTCTATTATCGGTTTTAATTCGCGCACTGATGCTTTCTTCAACTAACTGTGTTTCGGTCCAAAGATGATCACTATATATACACCTTTCGAACTTTCTAGACAGGAACTCGAAGAAATCCTGAGTATTCCCGAATGATGAGTAATAATTAGAAAGTCCTCGATTATTCCAGAATTGAACTTGTTGCTTGTCGCCGGAGAATGATTTACATCTTGTAAATTGATAACACGAAAAGTACCGTGAGCGGTGTTTACGGCGTATGCATGTTAGCGATAAAAGTTCATGCCACAAATTGTTATCGCACACACGTACTGTGTCACTGGTCGCTACACTACCCCCTCCTTAAGGGTGATTCGTCCCGGATCACATTCTGCCGTTCCTTCAGAGGATCATGCCGATACTTGCAGGTGGATCCGCTTCGGCATCCGGTTGTCAGGTGGAAATGGCAGTCAACGGTCTTCAATGGTGACGGTCCTCGTCGTGGATTTCCGGCGCACACCAAGATTTCTATGCCAGTGTATCGGAACAAAACCTCCAGCATGTTTCTGACTACCCTCCAATCCAGCCCATCGAGTCCACATCCGATCCTCGGTATTGCTAGCTTCAGGAAGTTAGCGTGCAGCAATTGCTCTCTTAGTTCTATCAGGGAGTCCCATAAGGAGTGGTAGGAAGGCTTCTCCGACGACTTGCTTTTGGTGACTAGATAGAAGATGGATTGGGTCCCACGAGTAACTGTAGTACTTTTCTTCTATCTTTGACCTGGTCGAGTAACATCGGTAGTCGCCCAAACTTCTTCCGAAAGACCGTGGCAATCCCACGGCTCATGTCCAAATCCCTTGCCACACAATGAGCCAGCGAGTATTCTTTCGGGACGAAGAATAAGTCCTGCTGCACTTCGGTGGTGACTCCAAATCGGGCTTTACGGTGTAAGCTCTGTTCGGCCATAAATTCTTCGTACTGGGGCTCTGGCGATCGAGCCTGCACAACTCTAACTCGAGCTTCCTCGTGGTTGTCCCCAGCATATGGAGCCAGTCGGTTGAAGTGGACTACTCTTGGTTTTCCATTGGGAGTACGTCTAATTCGGTAGATTACGTCATTGATTCGTTTGATAACTTTATACGGGCCTTCCCAATCTTGTTGCAGCTTCGGCGAGAGACCCCTTTGACGCTTGGGATTATAAAGCCACACCAAATCTTCTTCATGGAATCCTCCATCAGTGGCCTTAATGTCATATGCGTCCTTCATCCGGTCACTGGCTATCTGCATATGGGAACGTATCTCGTCATGGATGTCGTCCAATCGTCTTCTGAGTTCACTGACGTAATCTTCTCCAGCCACGTCTTCGCCAGGTTTGCATCCGAACTTTAAGTCGCATGGTAGTCGCAACTCTCGGCCAAACAGTACCCTTGCTGGTGTTTGTCCAGTGGTTTCATGTATGGAAGATCGGTATGCCAAAAGGAACAGTGGCAGATAACGATCCCAGTCTTGCTGATGTTTGGAGACCATTTTGGACAGGTACTTGTTAATGGTCCTGTTCATTCGTTCTACCATGCCGTCTGATTGGGGATGTAGGGCTGTAGTTCGAGTCTTATGAATGCCCAATATCTTACAAATATCTTGGAATATGGCTGACTCGAAATTTCGTCCTTGGTCGGAATGCAGCTCCAGTGGTACTCCGAATCGGCTAATCAACTCTTTCACGAGCGTTTCCGCCACTGTAGTTGCCGTCTGGTTTGGAAGGGCGTACGCTTCAACCCATTTCGTAAAGTAGTCCATTGCCACTACGATGTACTTATTGCCATCTTCAGATTCTGGGAATGGTCCGGCAACGTCTATGGCAATTCTCTCGAATGGGCTGCCAACGTTATACTGCCGCATCGTAGCACGCTGTCGCTTCTGAGGTCCCTTACTGGCGGCGCACGTCGTGCACTTTCTGCACCAATCTTCCACGTCCTTCTTGCAGTTGACCCAGTAAAATCGTTCTCGTACTTTGCCAAGGGTCTTCTTTACACCAAAATGTCCTCCTGAAGGGTCGTCATGGAGGCACTGCAGGACTTCCTTTACCAAGCTTCTCGGTATCACTAGCTGACGTCTGCTTTCAGTGCCATCTTGGTTCTCAACGACGCGCTTCAGGAGACCATCTTCTTCATCAATGGAATCCCATTGGGCCCACAACGATTTCATTTCAGTTGACTTGGCAGCCACTTCCTGCCAGGTTGGTCTTCTGCCTTCTTTTTTCCAGTCCAGGAACATTTTTAGGAGCACGTCGGAATGTTGTTCTGCCTTAATGTTGTCGGGCTGCCACTGCTCGTCCAGGATAGTTATCCTCCTGACCTCTTCGTGTTCCTCGACGCGTTGACAGTGTTTACAATTATCCGGGCAAGGTCTTCTGGATAAGGCGTCGGCGTTTCTATGGCTACTTCCCGCTCGGTGTTCTATGTCAAAGTCGTACTCTTGCAGCTTCTCTATCCATCTGGCTACTTGGCCCTCGGGGTTCTTAAAATTCAGCAGCCATTTCAACGCGACATGGTCGGTTCGTAGCAAAAACTTTCTTCCGTAGAGGTATTTGTAGAAATGCTCCACACTTTTTACTACGGCTAACAATTCGCATCTGGTTACGCAGTAATTCCGTTCGGGTTTGGATAGAGTTCTGCTGAAGTAGCCGATCACTTTTTCTTCACCATTCTGTATTTGTGACAGAACCGCGCCAATTCCAATATTGCTAGCGTCGGTGTCTAGGATAAACTTTCCAGTTGGTAGGGGATAGCTCAACACAGGTGTAGCAGAGAGGGTTTTCTTTAGCTGTTCAAAGGCAGCTTGGCAGTCTTGCTCCCAACAAAATAGTCTACTCTCTTCTGTGAGTCGTGTCAAAGGCTTAGCGATTTTTGCAAATCCAGGAACAAAACGTCTGTAGTAGGTGCAGAGTCCAAGGAAGCTTCTGACTTGATGGACGTCAGCAGGTACAGGCCACTCTTGAACGGCCTTGATTTTCTGTGGGTCGACTGAAACGCCGTCTCCGGATACTACATGCCCCAAGTAGTTGACGGTATCTTGGAATAGCTGGCATTTCTTGGGGCTCAGTTTTAGGTGGACATCACGAAGTCTTCGGAAAACTTCCTCCAAATTTTTCAGATGGTCGGTGAAGTCCTTCCCGACTACGATGATGTCGTCGAGGTATACCAGGCAAGTCTTCCCAATTAAGCCAACCAAGACTGTTTCCATCAGTCGCTCAAAGGTGGCTGGTGCGTTGCACAACCCGAACGGCATCACCTTGAACTGCCACAGCCCCGTTCCAATGGAAAACGCTGTCTTCTCTTTGGCATCTCTGTCCAAATCCACTTGCCAGTATCCGCTCTTGAGGTCTAAGGTGGAAAATATCGTCGACCCTGACAGTGTATCCAGGGTGTCATCGATCGTGGTAAGGAGTAGCTGTCTTTTTTCGTCACATCATTTAATTGGCGGTAATCCACACAGAAGCGTGTCGAGCCATCCTTTTTCTTGACCAGGACTACCGGCGATGTCCAGGGGCTAGTGGATGGTTCTATTATACCCTGTCCCTTTGCATTTCTCTGATGATGTTCTCAGCCTCTTCTCTCTTGGCCAGTCTTCTGGGTCGCTGACGGATGGGTTGTGCCTCGCCAGTATTGTTTTTGTGCAGGACGACGTTGGTTCGCCCCTTCTTGCCACCTTCTACTTCTCAGACGTCTTGATATTCTTTTAGTAATCCTTTTATTTGATGCGTTGGTTAGGATTACATTTTCCACCTGCTTCCTGGCACAATTTCGTCAAGGCTTCTGGTAGGCGTTGCGCGTCTTCCGTTCTTGTTTGTAGCTTTCTGACTTGAGATGTTACACTGTCCTGAGTAGTTAGCTTGAACTTTTCTCCGTTTAAGGTCACGACTTTTCTTTGGAAGCTCAGGCAAAAGTCGTATTTCCGAAGCACGTCCAGGCCCAGAATGACGTTGTCTTCAATTTCGGCCACAAGCACGCAGTGTCGGAAGGAGGTCTTTCCTATGCGGATCTTAACTTGGCTTTCACCATGGACATTTACCATTTCCCCGGTGGCCGTACGTAGCTTCCATTGGGTCGGTTGAAGCTTACTTGTAGTCATTATGTTGGCTCGTATAATAGTCCTGCTTGCTCCGGTATCCAATAGGAAGACCGGGGGCTTCTTGCTCCGGGATCGACGTTTGCCCCGCTGCGCCGACCCTGACTAGTTATCCTGTACGCGGGGCTTATCTTCTTGAGAAGCAGATCTTTCACTCTTGCAGCTGCTTCTCACGTGGCCTAGTTTCCCCACAGTTCCAGCACCTGATTTGTCTGGGCTTCCTTTCTACTTTAGCCATTATTCGGCGGATCATCTCTTCCAGTTTATCTTCGTCCCGACCGACTGGCTCTTCTTTTAATTCTCGCACCCGACATTGTCGTTGCGACGCCTGTTTGACGACGTCGTATTCCAGTGCGCGGGCCAATGTGTCAACCAAAGTCCTCGGCCGGTCCAGTCGGAGTCGCTGTTGTATTTCGTCGTCATTAAGTCCGTCAATAAATGCGTCGACGGCCAATCTTTCCAGTGTATCATCAGCCGTACCTGGATAGGCGAGCCGGACTAACCGAGCAATGTCCGCCTCGTATTCCTGAAGACTTTCACCTGTCTTCTGACGTCGGTTCTTTAACTGCACATGGTACACAGCCGTCAGATGTGCTTGGCCGTATCGCATCTCTAATCTTTTTACTAGCCGATGGTAGTCTAGTAATTCTTCCGTTGGCAACGTGTTCAAAATTTCGCCAGCACCATCTCGTAGAGCAAGGGCAAGTGAAGAAGCTCTCTCTTCTAACGTCCATTTGTAGGCTTTTGCGGCTACCTCGAATTGCGTCAAAAACGTTGTCCATGATGTTTTTCCGTCAAACGTAGGAAGCTTCATATGAACTTTGGAGGAGATGACCTGTTCTTCTTTTACGTCGAGGATTTCTTTACTGTCAACCACGCTATGCTTCTTTTCCGTGGGTCGGTGGTTGGTCTCTCGTTTTTCCGGATTCAGAACCATTTCTTCCAGCTGGGCCAATCTTTTGCTTATTTCTTCTTGTTCAACCTTTACTCCTTTTAATTCTTCTCTTGTTTCTTCTTCGAATTTTCCCAGTTCTTCTTTCAAATTTCCTTCAAATTTTTCTAATTTTTCTTCCAGGACTTTTGAATTTTCCTTTAATTCTTCAAGGTTGTTATTTAATTTTTCATTTAATTTATCTTCAAGATTCTTTAAATTTTTTATGTAATTTTTCTTCCAGATTTTCATTTAATTTTTCTTCTAGATTCCTTGAGTTTTCGTTTAATTTCTTTTCCAGTTCATCCTCGAATTCATACGTACTGGGATCGAAACCTTCTTGTATTAAAGCCTCCTCGAGCCGTTTCTGTAGGATGTTCTTCGTACCAGACGTATCTTCGTCTCGCTCTTCCAGTTCGCTTTTCAATTCGGCGACTTTTAACTCGAACAATTTTTTCGGCATTTTTATTTATTTTGTATTTTTATTACACTAAAAAATTCTCCGGAGGTCGATTCGCAGACCCCACACCTGACACCAATTGTAACGAATTTTCTAGTCAAAATATTTATTTAAACGATTATTTATGTAACACTATTTATAACACTTAAACACTAACTTAGGACTACCATTTATATCACAACAATTCACTTATTTATATTACAATTTATTTACATCATTTTGTCTATTATCGGTTTTAATTCGCGCACTGATGCTTTCTTCAACTAACTGTGTTTCGGTCCAAAGATGATCACTATATATACACCTTTCGAACTTTCTAGACAGGAACTCGAAGAAATCCTGAGTATTCCCGAATGATGAGTAATAATTAGAAAGTCCTCGATTATTCCAGAATTGAACTTGTTGCTTGTCGCCGGAGAATGATTTACATCTTGTAAATTGATAACACGAAAAGTACCGTGAGCGGTGTTTACGGCGTATGCATGTTAGCGATAAAAGTACATGCCACAAATTGTTATCGCACACACGTACTGTGTCACTGGTCGCTACAAGACTATATGTATCTGGTTAAAAGACTGGTTTAAAATTTTAAATACTTGGCGTAGGTGTACTTTCAATTGAAGATTGATTATTAGTTTTAAATTTGCTATAATTTAGATTGGGTTTAAGAGTGACTTTATCCATTGTAACTTTTGATTTTTAAATTCTAAGAATTTTTGGCTTTGCTGTCTTTCTTTCATTTGTTTATCGATTTCATTCGCTAAACTAAATGCTTTTTCTAATGTTACAGGCTTCGACGGTAAAACAGCTATTTCTAAATCGTGATTTATGTACATTAAAAATACAGTATTGGCTTATTGACTAATAAAATCTGAGACAGCGACAGCTTCTTCTTCTGATTCGTAGTTTTCGGTTGCGAAAACTACCAAATTATCCCTAATCAGTGATATTTTATTATAAATGTCTTTAACGCTACTGTTCGCTTTAGGTCTATAGCAGAATAGATTTCCTACAAAACTTTCACTCTAGACGCTAGTCGGGTAAAGCCGAACACCAAGTAGGGTAATAACGAACTAATATAGTGCATATATAGCAAGTGAGCCGACAACCTTGGACCCTTTCGTTGCGACAATCTTCTGACATTATTTAGCGACAGTCGAAAAACCAGACTCGTCTATGTTAAAGATTGTGATTGCGTTGACTTTGTACTTGTTACACATTTTTTCCAGTAAATCAAAAAATTTTAACACATTTTCTTTGTTAAACCCTTTTATCCTATTAATTGAAGTAGATTTAGGCTGACGCAGCGATAAACGTGGATGTTTCTTCATAAAACGGTAGTACCATTTCTTGCCTGCAATTGTACTGATAAGGCAAGTTTTCGGATATCGCGTATTGTCAATCCAAACAAGCAGTCTGCAAACTGACTTATACGCTCACAAAGTAGATTTTCGTTTTTAATATCAAATGTACTATTTCTTCCAAATGCTTTCTTTGAACCTTGGGCTATTTTATTTGTATTTCGTATATGACGAAGTAGCGTTGACTTGTTAATATTGTTATCTCGGCTGGACTGATTTACTCCTTTCTCATCATTTTTGTATGCTCTTAAAGCGTTCTTCATATCATCCATTCTCCATAGTTTACACGTTTCGTCATCTAAAAATTAATAATAAATGGTATTACATATCAATACCATAAACATAAACCTATTGAGTATAGTTGCCTAAAAAACGCCATGCAATTTGGAGTATGATTGCCCAAATTGAACCCCAGTTCTTCAATAAAATCGTAGTAGGTATATTTATACAGTCCGACACACACATCTAGCACTATGAAAAGAATTTAAATAATAAATGTGAAATATTGTCGTTTCTTGACTAGCATACGGCTCGATGAGGAGTATCGAAATATTTATTTATGTTAACACTATAATTATTATTAGAGAAAGTATCTAAGAATATTGAAATGTGCATTTCCAACTTATTTATTTTTTTTAACATGTTTGCCTGTTTATTTAATTTAGGAATTAATGTCGAGGAAGATCTTGATAATAATAATTTATTCTAATTATAAATAAAAATCTGACATGTAAACGCGACGCGCGTTAGAGGGTGGACGACACACCAAGTAATTGCCCATGGTTACTAGGTCTCTTCGACGTCGTAATGCTAGACTCGTGTGTCGGACAATATAAGTTTATAATTATTTAGTATAGAAGTACGCAGATAGGTACACACATTAGTAAAATTAAACACAGAAGCCCATAACAACATCTATTAACTATTGTATATATAGCTACAAAGAAATACGAGTACGTATAGAAAACATGAGGAACCTAATTGTATTTTCATTTTTTGGATTTATTTCTTCCTAATCTCACATTATTTTCAACACAGGTAGTTAAAGAATAGGGTGCTTTCCTGACTGTACTTTTACATTGCTCTACCTTTCTTCCACTACACATTGCTTTTTTTCCACTCATTACCGTATTTCTGCGACCAATTGATGTAGGTTGTACCAAAATATGCTTACCTCTTTTTCGTATAGCTTGAGGTCGTTTCTTTTTACAAATTACTCCTTTGTAGTGGGGGGGGGGGTAACGGGTTCACCCTCAGAGGAGGAGAGGATGACGTAACATTATGTCCAATGGATATACAATTGTGACGTAACATTGTGTATTATGTTCAATGGATATACATACATTTATACGTTATATACTTGACGATGTCTCCAATTGATTTGTAACGTTTGAAATGTGAATTAATTGTGACGTAACAGTTGTTGTATTCTAACGGAAAGTGGGTCAAGGTCATAATTCATAAGACAAACATTACTTGTCGTTCAGTATATATCGACAACTTTACCATTCGCTGATGTCGCACAGACATGTATACTTTACGCACACGTCTTAATTAAACCTGTACCCGTTACTCTATGTCTATGTATTCAAATTCACGCGCTTTGCGTCTTCCATCTTACTCCGTCTACATCGAGCAAATATGAATTGCAGACGCAGCATTAGCTCCACGTTACTTTTGTTGCTAATATGTATACATACATACATATATACACACACATATACACACACTACTTTAACTTTTGTTTTCGAGGTAACCTACCACAACATTCATACCTACCAATAATTCTGCAAGCTATCATTTTACATGTGTAAGTTCATCACATACAGACATCACTTGTCGTCGACGGTGAACACCTACAGTTATACATATACGCAAACACAAAGCAATTTTACCTAGCATCTATACAACCGACAACGACTACACACACACGCTTATTGTTTAAACAATATTTCGATACACATGAACCGATGAACATTGACTCGATTAATAATTATATATATAAAAGGTATATACACTTGAATATTTTATAGTATCTGCTCTATGTATACATTTCGCCTTGTAAAGCTTCTGGAACAGAAAAGTGAGTGAGAGGATATTGATTTGTAACGATGGAAATATGAATTAATTGTGACGTAACAGTTGTTGTATTATAATGAAAAGTAAGTTAAGGTCGTAATTCATAAGAAATATTGGATTCATTAAAATTATCGATTCTTTATTTTGATATAAATAATGTAAATAGGTGCTACAATCAAAATACTGAACAAAAGAATTACATCAATAATGTTAACCACTTGTAGAAATAGGAATGAATCGGTGAAGTAACCCATAGCCACAACATCCTCTCTGTTCTCATCCGTATAAAGTTGAATCCATCGACTCTCAATGTATCTTCGAGACTGTCCATCTTTTCCAACAAACGCAAGTTTTACAGAGTAAAGGTCTTGTATGTTTTCAATAGTTAAGTCGTTTGTTCCATTCACATTTTTTAAAAAAATAGATTCCCAGTTTTTCTTCCCCATACATGGCACATCAATATCTTTATTAAAATTTTTACAAACATAGGTTTGATAACCAATCGTGTTATCAGGTCGTGAAATGTAGAGAGTATTGTTGTACAAATATGTTAAAATGAGTAATGATGACACACTGATCATGATTGCTTTTCCATTACAACTGAGATGATGAATATTAGCAACATATTCTTATTGTATAACCCCCCTCCAAATATATGTGTGTAGTGGAAGGGGGTTTTGCATAAGTTGTGCGAACGACCGAAGGAGCGATAGATGTTTATCAGAGGTCAGTGTGGTTAAGTTATTGAAAAGTTTAATAGTGTGCGAGTGAGTTATGAACAGAAAGAAATACGTGTTCTGAATTCATTGGAATTGAACCATCCGTATCCCATACAATCCTTCAAAAAGGTGAATACAAAATGGGGACCTCGTCTGATGACCGATTTGTACAGCTTCGTTGTATTTCTTCCATCCAGACATGCAAAAGCTTTTACAGAGGCAAAGATCGAGGATATGAATGATAAAATTGATAAACAAGTGGGTCAACCATCGATCTGTCTCAAAGGATTTGTAGGAAAATCAGCTGATCTTGTAATACAAACGTAAAATGTATAACAAAAACTAAAATGTATAGGAACGTTTAATAAAATGAAAACCAATTTTATATTTTTACTTTATTTGTTTAAATGAAAAATACATCATATTTATAAGTGTAAAGACAACCAATATTTTAATAAAAAACATTTTTATAAGCACAAATTGGTTCAACGGTTGTTTTAAATAAATGATAAGAACACACCTTAGCTTTGAAACCGGTTTCTATATTTGAGAAAGATGGACAATTGATGTCTTCAATATTAACAAAGTTAACATTAGGAAAGTATTTTAGTAGCCACACTTTCTTTTGTAATCCCTTGACATATACAACTGTTGACTCCATCAGTATAGGATGAATACTATCGTAAATCGCAGTGTAGGGAAGATCACCATTATCCCAATATAACCCATGAAAATTTCTGGTTAACCAACGATTTTGACATCTGTAACGAACCGGGAGGGTGTCCCACGGAAAGGGTGGTTCAAATGTGAAATGATAAACTGGTTCTTCTTTTAATGCAACAATAGCTACTTCTTTGAAAACAAATCGATTCTCACTACATTGAAAACCTTGTACGTCTAGTAAAAAAGTCATCGTGCTCACTGTTCAGTATCGGAAAAGAAAGTGAAATGTTGTTGTGGTTATTGGGTTTTATACTTCTTGAACCAAGTTTGTAGAGGGATTGTAACGGATCACACGATCATGAATGATTAAACAGTAAGCTACTGTTTTATCTGGTACATTATGTTTAGTGTTAAATTCTTAACGAATATCGGTACTACCGGATTTCATTCTGATAAGAACAATTTACTGTTACAAGAGGAGCAATCGTTAGAAATTCCTTAGGATCGAATAAGGGTTCACTCACATTACCATAATACGATTGTTGAAAGTTAACATACATTTCATGTAAAACAGCAAATCTGGAAACATCGAAATCTAAATTCAAATTATCGTACGGGTAGTACGGGTCATAGTGGATCCTAAGTGAACTTTAAAATTGGTTAGGTTACAGTGATCGAAAGTACTCATATTTTTTTTAAAATCATTACCTTTACCGGTTTGAAATCCGAAAATAATGAAGCGAGGTTTTTCCAACTGTGATGTAGTTTTCACAGTCCAGTTGTGAGAATACGATTGATTAAGTATGGGATATTCATGTAGTTCCCAACTACGGAACGAAAGTTCCATATTTAAATTGCGATCAACGTAACGTAATAATTTCAAACGTTCAGCATCAGCAACAGATACATGAGGAATTTTCCAAGATATCTGATTTAATTGTAAACTACCTCTTCAACCGTTTCTGCTGAACAAAAGAGAGCATTACTGTCAGTACTGCTGCGAATAGAACTAATTCTTGTCGTATGTTGAGTATTATCTTTCGAAAGTCTTCACCAAATCCTAGAATCATACGAAGAGGAATACAAACGTTGAAGTAACCGTATCAGGTTCCTGGTATGAAGGGTAACTCCTTGTACAGCGCCTAAAGCAGGAGGTAACCATCCACTATTAATGAGACGTTTACTTTCATTTTCATTGTAAGATGCGTAACCTTTCATCGTTGTAGTGATACCAGGATTACGGACTCGGTCAATAACTTTCCCACCCAAATCATATCGAATTTCATCAAACAGGTGTAGAATTCCATTATTGATAAAAGTAGTTGCGATAGGTACAGCTCCATCCTTTTTCAGCAAACGTCCTTCTATGTGTATGAAACTATTGGAAGGTAGGGTGTAAACATCTTCATTTTCAATCGGAATTCGTATGGTATCATTACTTTTAAAAGTTGAATTCGCATAAGGTTGATGGGTATGTCTATCAGCATTAACAATAGCGTTGTCGAAGACAGCTTTCTCGGTGACATTCAGTATTTCTACAACCATTTTAACGTTTCGTCTTTTTCAACCGCAACCCCAAAGATTTAAGGAACTGTTTATTGGACGGTGTTAATCGTTGAATGGGTGTAAGAGAAATGAGCGTCTGAGAGTGTGGTAATCGTTTTATGGAATTGTTCTTGTTCGAATATCGTACAGCTATATCATGTAACCACATTATACTTTTCGTAAGTGAAGTCTTACTGTGACACGCTCTCCACGAAAATTAACAAGATTACCGTCTTGATCAACTATTTTAAGGGAAATGTAATCGATGAACGTGTGTTGATAGATAAGTATATAAGATTTGTAGGATCCTGTACAATTTTAAATCCGGGAGGTAATTGGGAAAGAATTGATGTAGTACATGTCCATCTTGTCCTTTAGTACCATCATTGGTATGTATGTAGGAGTTAGATACGAGGTTACACATTACTGAAATTGTGTTTACCTTGAAAATGTCAGCTACATGGCCAGACTCCTCTTCAATCGATGGTAAAAGCTTATTATCAAAACCCAATATCTCTGCTGAAGAATCTGTTGGAGTGAAATCATCTTTTCTGGTACTCTTTACATGACTTTTTAATGTAGTATTGTCTCCAGACAGGTGAATACTGTCATCAGTCCCTTTCAATTTCTCCTGAAGAAAATTATTAATATCATCGATTTCATAGGATCCTTCTGGAAGAACTACGACTGGTTTGTTAGAACCTTCAAAATAGAATTTGTTGTTATTTTCATCAATATTTGGAATACTGTTATAGGCTTCAAAAATTTTAAAAACGCTAGTTGATATTCTTCATCCTCGTTTAAAACAATCGGTGGACTTATTATCATTTGTAGCTCTGACTTCGTATGAGTCAAGGCGAATGTGTAAGACATGTTTTCGGTTTAACGTTCTGTTTAATACAGAGAAGTTACTGTGATGGTTTCTTTTAAAAACGGGTTTGCATAATTTGTTGTAGGAATTGGAGAACTAAATGACCACAGTTAAAATCGGTGGGGTTCTGAACACGATCGTAGTTGTAAGTAATAACGCAAGGACCAGCAGATTGTAAATAATGAACCAATTCTTTCGGTGGACGGAGATCACCAAAACTATCAAAGTAAATAGCTTTGTTGTTTCGTTTTACGTATGCTGTCCAATGTGTACCAGTTCCAGTAGGGGTAGATGACAGCTTCTGGCTAAGAGGATGAGAGGGTTGTGATTTCTGACAATTGTGACGTAATTGCAATCGATAGAATATGGTTCAAGGTCATATGTCTACTACAGTAGAGAGCGTATTTATCATCGATTGCTAGAAAGCCGTTTCTATTTCAGAGGGCGAGAGGGTTTCGATTTGTGATAATTGTGACGTAATTTGTGGCTTAAGGTTATGATTCATATGTCTACTACAGTAGAGGGTATATTTATCTGCGTCTTTTCGACGTTGTCGGTTGATTGAAATGTCTACTATAGTAGCGATTGTGTAAACCTACGCAGTCGGGTGACATCTGCTTGAAGACCATTCCATGCTGTGACAACGGTTGTTGAAATAGGTGGAATGGTGCTGTAGAGAGCGAGGAGGTCGGTTAAATAGCAAATATGAATTGCAGACGCAGCATTAGCTCCACGTGACTTTTATTGAATGCGTGGATACCTTCACATACACACGCATACATACTCTGCTTTACCGAACAATAAGCTATCATGTGTAAATTCATCATACACAGACAAACATCACTTGTCGTTCAGTACATCTCGACAACTTTACAATTTGCTGATATCGCGCATACATGTCTACATTACACACACACACGTCTTAATTAAACCTGTAACCGTTCCTCTATGTCATATTCACGCGCTTTCCATCTTATTACTCCGTCTATATCGAGCAAATTGCAGATGCAGCATTAGCTGCATGTTACTTTTGTTGTTAATATGTATACATATATATACTACTTTAACTTTTGTTTTCGAGATAACCTACCATAACATTCGTACCTACCAATAATTCTGTAAGCTATCATGTGTAAGTTCATCACATACAGACATCAGTTGTCATCGACGACGACGGTGAACACCGACAGTTACGCCAACAATTTGCTGATATCGCGCATACATGTCTACTTTACATATACATCTGGAACATACATATGTGAGGATATTGATTTGTAACGAGTGAAATATGAATTAAGTATGACGTAACAGCTGTGTTATATCCAATGGATTTAAACCTGTACCCGCTCCTCTATATCATATTCACGCGCATTCCATCTTACTCCGTCTATATCGAGCAAATTGCAGACGCAGCATTAGCTCCACGTTACTTTTGTTGTTAATATGTATACATATACACACACACACACACACACCCCCTATTTTAACTTTCGAGATAACCTGCCACAACATTCATACCTACTAATAATTCTACAAGCTATCATGTGTAAGTTCATCACATACAGACATTACTTGTCGTCGTCGTCGACGACGGTGAACACCGACAGTTACATCAACAACTTTGCAACAATTTGCTGATATCGCGCATACATGTCTACTTTACCTTAAACTTGTACCCATCGTTCCTCATCATCCAATTCGCGCGCTTTACATCTTACTCCATCCATACATCGTACTACTAACAGGTTAAAGAAAATACTTTTACGTATATATAACGACGTGTGTGATTACAATACAATTTTACCCAACATCTCCGACAACGAATACACACATACGCTTATTGTTTAAACAATATTTCGATGAACCGATTGACTCGATTAATAATTTAAGGTATATTCACTTGAATATTTTATAGTATCAGCTCTATATATAATACATTTCGTCTTGTAAAGCTTCTGGAACAGAAGAGTGAGTGAGAGGATATTGATTTGTAACGATGGAAATATGAATTAATTGTGACGTAACAGTTGTGTTATATTCAATGGATAAATACTTTCATAAACTTTTTTTTTGATGTATACTTGATTACACATGATGAAAGTTTCAAAGAAATAAGTATATTTGAAAGAAATGCTCTTACAATTGAAAACGGTTACATTATTATTGAAAAGTAAACAATTACTAGTGATAAATTAAAACTAATGCTTTAAATATATGATCAACAATTACAAATACAAACGTAAAGGTATACATAAATCTATTTCATTGAAAATTTTTACAGAAACTTCATGATTAATACTTTATAAACAGTTTTACCAAATATCACTAGATGTTCTAATTACATAGCTTTCGATAGTGTAAGAATTGATTGTAGAACAGAGGAGTGAGGATATTGATTTGTAACGATTGAAATACGAATAAATTTATGTATAACATGTTATGTCTAATCAATAACTATGTTATCAATAGTTTTACCGAATATCATGCTTAAATACAATCATAATCAAAGTATCACCACACCTAATATAACCATCTATACATTTTCTAGAAACATGTGGTAAGGTTATTATACGCTAAAGAAATTACTTGTATGTACGTATAACGGTGTGTATGATTATAATGCAATTTTACCAGACAATCAACAACAGACATACACACACACGCTTACTGTTTAAACAATTTCAATGAACGTTGACTCGATTAATAATTACGTATAGATACTCTCCTGATCCCCCGCATCCCATCGGTACTATTAGTACTGTTCAGTATTATTATTATTATAAACATGTAGAGCAGCATAGCATCAACGTTTGCATCAGCATAATATAAATACTTTTATAGTTACGTATAATTTAAGTACTAGGTACAATGTTAAAAAATGGCTTATTGAATTCTATTTATTTACATATGAACCGATGAACGTTGACTCGATTAATAGCTATGTATATAAAAGGTATATATAGAAAACACACTTGGGTTAATCATTGAATATTTTATAGTATCTGCTCTATGTATAATACATCATTTCACCTTGTGAAGCTTCTAGAACAGAGGATATTGATTTGTAACGATTCAATTTTGACTATAGGTACCAGTCTTTTCGCAGAGGTATGAGTTTTTCCCCTGACAAGACAAGATCGACAGCAGCACTTTACAACATCGAGATTATATTCTCTACTACAGGTGTAACAGAAAAGCAGAGATCTGTTGTCAATAAGATATTACATACCTAGATATATATGATGTATGTATGGAAATGAAATAGAACAAAGACAAGCTCGTGTGTAAATGGAAAATCAAACTGTGTGTGTATTAGTTGTCATTTGTCTAGTAAAATTGTATTATAATCTTGTTTGACACACTGTAATACATCGGTTTATATATATCGAAACTGTTAAAACAATAAGCGTGTGTTGTCGATTATGTATTAGATGTCTGATAAAATTGCATTATAATCACACACGCTGTTATGTATACGTACAAGTATTTTCTTCAGCGTATAATAACACTGTCACGTGTTTCTAGAAAATATACATTTGGTTATATTAGGTATGATGATAGTTTGATTGTAAATAAAGAAACGTTAAAACCCAAGTTTGTCTTTAATTAATTTTATAAATTGTATGAACATATAAAGGAAACGTTAAATGTTTCTACAGTTACAATTTATTACGATAATAGCAGTAACAATGAATAAACTTTTTTATAATCTTCGATATCAGTGGATGGCCATTTGCCTGAATCAGGACCATTTCGCCATCCTGGAGCCTTTTCCGTTCCTTGTCGCAAAATGTTTTCTTCTATCCATCGCAACACTGTCTGATGACGACTGTTAATGGTTGGACTTAAAGTATATGGAAGCTTGAACAAGTTGATTAACTTAATAAACTTTTCCAAATATTTCGGTTGCGCATAGTATACCACATCCATTATTAAATCATCTACACACTTCAATAATGGTGTGTACGCGTTCTTTATATTAATGATGGAGAATTTTTTGTTCCTCACTAGAGCTGATCCGTTTGTTAACATTTCCTTTAGAAAATATATATCATTTCGTATGTAGTTATAATTTGTTTCGTTTAAAATTCTGTGTACATCATCAACGGTTATCTCCATTTTTTCACCACAAGCTTTTAAAAAATCGTTAACGAAGGTGTCGCACAGTTGTTTTCTTTCCAATATGAAATACAAAATATCAAACGATGTATCTTGTGGTAATGTTAACCATTTGAATACTTCCTTTGGTACTTCAACTCCGAACCTCGAACACACCACTTTTACTCTGTCTAAATCAGTAGATAGTATTGCTCTTCGTAAATTCGTAATGAGAACTCGTCTTTCTGCTTCATACAACTCATAGGACAAGGAATCCATTTTTATGAAAATTCGATTTCTAAATCGTCTGAATCGCTCTCCTCGCTTACTAAATAACCTGTTATTACAAGTTTATCGTATCCACCTTTCAACTCAAATTCTTGTACCACGCCCTTCTAACTGTGATGCAATCAAATGTTTACTCTCAGATAAGAAGCCGTCTTTGAAAAATTTCACTTCAATTAGATAACTTTCAACCATTACTACTAAGTCTTTAACTTTCAATGCAATAACTAACGATTAAAACTGATTACACTCGCCACGTTTAATCTTATTTATAATCATACTTTTTGGGGGGGGGGGGTACATAAATTTGTAAACATGTTACCTTTTTATGAATACAAAAGCTTACATCTCAGAAAACGTTTTTTTTATGAATCCAACTATTATGAGATGTGTCAAGCCCTAACCATTTCACGTAAACCATATCACCTCTACGTCGTAATACTCGCTCCACCAAAAACACGTCTGGATGAGTAGCTTTCTGTAATTCCATACCATAAAATCCTCCTTTTATATCTTCCCCATTATCATCTTTTAAGTAATACATAATTGGATCAGATAATTTTATACGGCTTATTGTAAATAGTTCGTTGGACCAATTCGGTGTATAACCTTTCCTAAACAATTCACGATATTTACTTATTCGTACTCGGTCTCCCAATTTAAACCGAATTGTTCGTAAATCCATCTTTTTTGGGTTGTTGTAAACATTTTTCAAAAGTGTTTGTTCGTTTCGTCTAGTGACTTTGTTTGGTTTCATTCCGATAGTTCTATGAACCTTATTGTTGTATTCATTTACTATATCTTGTAATATATTCAACCATTTGTAGGATCCTTGTAAACTAAAGCGTTGCCACATTTTTGATTTTAGCGTTCTATTGACTCGTTCCACAACTGATGCCTTCTTCGTGCTATACGTTGAGTAATGGTTAATGTTATATTTTTGTATAACTTTTCTCACTTGTTCGTTATAAAATTCTTTTCCCAAGTCAGTTTGCATATTCTTGGGAATACGTTTACTTCTTTTGAGAATTAACTGTAAAGCTCTACCAACATCTTCACCGGTTTTACGTTTTACCGCTTGAGCCCATACAAATTTTGAGAAAACATCTATTATAACTAAAATGTATCGGAAACCTTTATTTTCTCTTGCATACGGAATCATTTCAACTAAATCGGCTTGATGAAGATCATCCAATCCTTTAACAACTACCTTACGACGTGTGATATTAATCCTAGCGGGTTTATGCAGTTCTTTTACAACTTCTTCTTTCACGTTCGACATTTTTTCTTTTTCTAATCATGAACTACGGTTGTTGATTTAGATTTGCTGGGTTTTGCGCCACCTACTGCTCTTTGTTCTAAAGTATTTAACCTTACTTTAATCTCCTTCGTTTCCCTTTTTTTAATGATTCAATCATTACCACTAATTCCTTTTTGAGATCATCTTTCTTTTTATCGGTTCCTTTATCTGCAAGCTCCATAACTTTTTTACATTCATCTTGAATGAAGGGTTTTATTAATTCAACGGTCATAGCTATATCTCTTTTCATGTCTTGCTCAATCTCAGTCTTCAGTTTCTTCGACAATTCTTCATCACCTTTTCTAGCAAACAATTCTACATCTTTACACGCTTGTTTTATTTTTGTTGAAATAGAGTCCATGATTGTACCGCCATTCTTTTCTATTAAATCATTCACCCAGTTTGTTACATGCTTATCCCTTTCATTGCTCCAGTTCTCAAGTTCTCTTTGCAAATTTTTCATCATGACCTCTGTAGTATTGTTAAAACTACTGGTCAACTTTATACCAACTTTAGAGAGAATTGTTGTGAATTCTTTTTTTAAATCGTTCAGCTTTCTATCACCATCACTAACAGCAGTTTCCTTTACCTTTTCACATTCGATTCTTATATGCTCTTTTGTAAACCTATCCTTTTCATCTACATACTTTTTTGTAGCTGCATGAAATCCTGCTATAGGCTCATTCAAATGTATAATACGTCTATTAGCTACATCGATAAAATATAACACTTTATCGAATGCCTTTCTAATATCCACCACATCATCTTGTGCTAAAAGGAGTTTCATTTTTTTTTCTAAAAATCGTACATTAACAGCGTCATGCTCCTGCTGAGGATCCCCGATTCTAGTTAAACGGTTATGATTAAAATCGTGAGCATTGCTAAATGCTCGTGAATATGATCGTTTTTTGTCTAACCCACGTGCGAACTTATCAACCGTCATTGTCTAACTAATCATTCTAACAATTTGTTTATTCGATTATATTGCACTCACGCAACTCTTCTAAAATTGATTGGATTTCGTTTTCTTTATTTGTCTTGCCTGCTTGTTGAGAAGCAACCAGTAACTTTAAACGATCACACAATTCATTAACGTCATCAAAATATTTGTATTCTATCGGCTTTTCATTGTAAGTCAACAACGACAAGCCTCTACCTTTATTACAAGGCTTCGTTGTTTGCTGCCTTAAATTGTATACTGCTCCCGTACGTTTTAATATATCCGCATAGTCTCTCCGTTCTTTATATGATGTCGGATATTCAGAACTTAATTTAAACAGTTGCTCATATAATCCTATAGTACCTGTGTACTTAAATTTTCCATCGATTACGATGTCTGGTCCATCAAAATCTACTTCAGAATCACTGATAAAAAAATTATTTGTGTTCCATTCGAATCGAACTTTGTCAAGACGGGGATTCATAATATCAGTGTTAAATATACTACTGTCATACTCTTTAATTATTCCTTCTACATAGTCTCGAGGTAGAGGATGGAATTCCTCCAAATATTCTTCAAATCGAGAGCTATTGATATAATCTAAGTATTCTTTTTTTGCTTGTTCGAACACACTCTCATCCGTTGATGGGTTAACTTCATATACACTTTCTTCCCTTAAGAAGGAAGGGGGACCTTGAAGTATGGTGCCTGGAGCATTCGAAGGATCAAGTTTTCTAATTTTTATTGGAGTCGATGATGCTGGAACATCACTTTTCAACCAATTAGTAACGTCTGGTTTTAATTCCTTTTTGATCTCTTCACCCAGCTCAGATTTCAAGTGAAGAAGCGATTTTGTAATTGGTTGGTATGCTTGTTGTAATAGGAGATTCTTTTCCTCCCAAATCAATTCCTTTAACATTTGCAATTTTCTCTTTACTGCTTTCCTAACTTTGATTAGTTCTTTCTTTGTTTTCACATCCATGCTGTTATTGTAATTGTCTTTTAACAACTGATTTCATTTCTATCACTTACATTACTATATATTTATCGAATCCTATACAATATCTCCCCTCATCTATACCACAATCCTTGTTAATCACTAGAAATCCGAATTTTTCTTTCCAACATTCTCCACATATACCTTTAAATTGTTCAAAAGTCATGTCTACAGTGACATGGTCAGAAAAAACGTGTTTGAGATTTAATTCGTCTTGTTTAAACAGTATTATTAAATTAGCGTTATCTCTAATTAAATGTTTAGGGATTTGAGCATATGTTTGGTTTAAATAAAAAGTGTCGATTGAGTTATGTCTTCCCATACTAAAGTATTCCCTTATCTTATTCTGATTATCATTCGCAACATCATCAAAGATGAATACAGAATTAGGTCTCGCCTCTGATGGACCAATTACTTCATCAGAATCTCTATAGGGAAAATAGCCGATTCCAACAATTGGTTGTAATAATTCAGCTAAATACTTATATTTTGGTTGATATAACGATTTTGAATAAACATATACGTTTTCAAACCGTAAACCGTTTGGTTGCTCCAATAGTCCTATAATCACATTTGTTTTTCCACAGTTTGAAGGTCCCCGCGACGATGCATCTTATTGTGGATGGTAGTAGAGGACCATGACGATTTATTTTCGTAGCGATGTTGAAGTCGCGATTGGTTATCGGTAGAGCAGATGGATGTTGTACTATCCGCATGTTTATTCATTATTAAACGATTTCGATGTGTTACCTACAGATATATAAATTCAGAGTTAACGTTGCTTATATAGTTAGTTGGTATACAATAGTGAAAGCAGTCACACCAAACCTTTTACATGAAACACAACGTTCTGAATAGTCTTATAGATAGATTACCTTTTGAATTACATCTCCCAGGCTATAACTTTTGTGGTCCAGGTACACGATTGAATAAACGATTAGCACGAGGTGATATTGGCATAAATCCTCTCGACGAATCCTGTAAATTACATGATATTGCATACGCAATTTCACCAAACATTTCGCAACGTCGTATAGCGGACAAGGTTTTAGCACAACAATCATTACGAAGACTAAAGTCATCAGACGCATCGATAGGTGAACGCTTGGCAGCTCTCACAGTTGCTTCAGCTATGAAGATTAAGGAAAAACTTGGAATGGGACATAAACGACAACGTCATCGTAAAAAAGGTGGTTCGATTCCGTTGACGAAAATAAATAAGAGAAAACGAATAAGCAAAGGAGGACTTGTACCGTTTCATAAACTAGTAAAAACTGCGAAAGTTGTTCTTAAGAAAGAGAAGCCTCTGCAGTTGTTAGATGCAGCAAAAATTGCATTAAATCAAATTAAAAGACTTGGAAAGAGATCTAAATATCCTAGAATCATTCAAATTCCAAAGACAGGTGGTTTTCTACCGTTAATTCCGATTTTCGCGGGATTATCAGCCCTTGGGGCTCTCTCTGGTGGTGCTGCTGGGATAGCTAAAGCTGTACAAGATGCTAAATCGGCACAGCAACAACTACAAGAAGCTAAACGCCATAACAATTCGATGGAAGCTATTGCTCTTGGAAAAAATATTTCGATTCAACCTTCCCGTACCGGTTTCGGTTTATACCTTAAACCCTTCCAACAAAAAAAAAAACGTAAAATTTTTAATGAAGTTACCTAATCGTCCTCTAATAACAGATTTAGATTTATATAATTACATTCGTTATTTACAAATTCCATATTTTCGTGGAATCTTCATGCGTAACGAATTACCAAGAAAAGTTCATAGGTGCGAAAGTGGAATCGTTAATTTAGATACAGGAACTGGTACACATTGGACAGCTTACATAAAACGAAACAACAAAGCTATTTACTTTGATAGTTTTGGTGATCTCCGTCCACCGAAAGAATTGGTTCATTATTTACAATCTGCTGGTCCTTGCGCTATTACTTACAACTACGATCGTGTTCAGAACCCTACCGATTTTAATTGTGGTCATTTAGTTCTCCAATTCCTACAACAAATTACGTAAACCCGTTTTTAAAACAAATCATTACAGTTACTTCTCTGTATTAAACAGAACGTTAAACCGAAAACATGTCTTACACATTCGCCTTGACTCATACAAAGTCAGAGCTACAAATGATACTTAGTCCACCGATTGTTTTAAACGAGGATGAAGAATATCAAATAGCGTTATTAAATTTTGAAGCCTATAACAGTATTCCAAATATTGATGAAAATAACAACAAATTCTATTTTGAAGGTTCTAACAAACCAGTCGTAGTTCTTCCAGAAGGATCCTATGAAATCGATGATATTAATAATTTTCTTCAGGAAAAATTGAAAGGGACAGATGACAGTATTCACCTTTCTGGAGACAATACTACATTAAAAAAATCATGTTAAGAGCACCAGAAAAGTTGATTTCACTCCAACAGATTCTCCAGCAAAGATATTAGGTTTTGATAATAAGCTTCTACCATCGATTGAAGAGGAGTCTGATTTATGTAGCTGACATTTTCAAGGTAAACGCAATTTCAATAATGTGTAACCTTGTATCAAACTCCTACATACATAGCAATGATGATACTAAAGGACAAGATGGACATGTACTACATCAATTCTTTCCCAATGTACCTCCCGGATTTAAAATTGTAGAGAATCCTACAAATCATATATACTTATCTGTCAACAAACGTGTCATCGATTACATTTCCCTTAAAATAGTTGATCAAGACGGTAATCTTGTTAATTTCCGCGGAGAACGCGTTACAGTAAGACTTCATTTACGAAAAGTTTAATATGGTTGTACGATATAGTTGTATCCAACGATATTCGAACAAGAATACTACTATAAAACAATTACCACACTCTCAAACGCTTATTTCGCTTACACCTATTCAACGATTAACACCGTCTAATAAACAATTCCTTAAATCTTTGGGGTTGCAGCTGAAAAAGACGAAACGTTAAAATGGTTGTAGAAATACTGAATGTCACCGAGAAAACTGTCTTTGACAACGCTATTGTTAATGCTGATAAACATACACATCAACCGTATGCGAATTCAACTTTTAAAAAAAAATGATACCATACGAATTCCGATAGAAAACGAAGATGTTTACACCCTACCTTCCAATAGTTTCATATACATAGAAGGACGTTTGCTGAAAAAGGATGGAGCTGTACCTACCGCAACTACATTTATCAATAATGGAATTCTACACCTGTTTGATGAAATTCGATATGAATTGGGTGGGAAAGTTATTGATCGAGTCCGTAATCCTGGTATCACTACAACGATGAAAGGTTACGCGTCTTACAATGAAAATGAAAGTAAACGTCTTATTAATAGTGGATGGTTACCTCCTGCTTTAGGCGCTGTACAAGGAGTTACCCTTCATGCTAGGAATCTGATTGATACAAACGGTTACTTCAACGTTTGTATTCCTCTTCGTATGATTTTAGGATTTGGTGAAGACTTTCGAAAGATAATACTCAACATACGACAAGAATTAGTTCTAGTTCGCAGCAGTACTGACAATAACGCTCTCTTTTGTTCAACAACACCGGTTGAAGAGGTAGTTATACAATTGAATCAGATATGTTGGAAAATTCCTCATGTATCTGTTGCTGATGCTGAACGTTTGAAATTATTACGGTACGTGGATCGTAATTTAAATATGGAACTTTCGTTCCGTAGTTGGGAACTACATGAATATCCCTTACTTAATCAATCACATTCTCACAACTGGGCTGTGAAAACTACGTCACAGTTGGAAAAACCTCGCTTCATTATTTTTGGATTTCAAACCGGTAAAGGAAATGATATTACAAAAAATATGAGTACATTCGATCACTGCAACCTTACCAATTTTAAAGTTCACTTAGGATCCACTATGTACCCGTACGATAATTTGAATTTAGATTTTGATGTTTCCAGATTTGCTGTTTTGTATGAAATGTACGTTAACTTTCAACAATCATATTATGGTAATATGAGTGAACCCTTATTCGATCCTAAGGAATTTCTAACGATTGCTCCTCTTGTAATAGTAGACTGTTCTTATCAGAATGAAATTGTGAAATCCGGTAGTACCGATATTCGCTTAGAATTTAACACTAAACATAATGTACCAGATAAAACAGCAGCTTACTGTTTAATCATTCATGATCGTGTGATCCGTTACAATCCCTCTACAAACTTGGTTCAAGAAGTATAAAACCCAATAACCACAACAACATTTCACTTTATTTTGATACTGAACAGTGAGCACGATGACTTTCTTACTTGACGTACAAGGTTTTCAATGTAGCGAGAATCGATTTGTTTTCAAAGAAGTAGCTATTGTTGCATTAAAAGAAGAACCAGTTTATCATTACACATTTGAGCCACCATTTCCGTGGGACACCCTCCCGGTTCGTTATAGAATTCAAAATCGATGGTTAACCAGAAATTTTCATGGGTTATATTGGGATAATGGTGATCTTCCGTACTCTGCAATTCATGATAGTATTCATCCTATATTGATGGAGTCAACAGTTGTATATGTTAAGGGATTACAAAAGAAAGTGTGGCTACTAGAATACTTTCCTAATGTTAACTTTGTTAACATTGAAGACATCAATTGTCCATCGTTATCAAATCTAGAAACTGATTTCAAAGTTAAAGTGTGTTCTTATCATTTATTTAAAACAACTGTTCAAGCGACTTGTGCTTACAAAAATGTTCTTTTATTAAAATATTGGTTGTCTTTACACTCCTAAATACGATGTATTTTTTTTTTTTTATTTAAACAAATAAAACAAAATAAAAATATAAAATTGGTTTTCATTTTATTAAACGTTATATATATATACATTTTACTTTTTGTTATACAATTTACATATGTATTACAACATCAGCCGATTTTCCCACAAATCCTTTGAGACGGATCGATGGTTGACCCACTTGTTTATCAATTTTATCATTTATATCCTCGATCTCTGCTTCTGTAAAAGCTTTTGCATGTCTGGATGGAAGAAATACAACGAAGCTGTACAAATCGAGTAACAGACGAGGTCCCCATTTTGTATGCACCTTTTTGAAGGATTGTATGGGGTATGTACGATTCAACTCCAATGAATTCAGAGCACGTATTTCTTTCTCTTCATAACCCACCCGTACACTATTAAACATTTCAATAAAGGTTTCCATGTTTTACTAATTAAATCCCACTGAATTCTGCTAAACATCTACCGCTCCTTCGATCGTTCACATAACTTATACAAAAACCCCTTCCTACACTGCTACACATATCTTTGGAGGGGGGAGGGGGTTATGTAATAAGAATACATTGCTAGTATTCATCATCTCAGTTGTAATGGAAAAAGCAATCATGATCAGTGTGTCATCATTACTAATTTTAACATATTTATACAACAATACTCTTCACATTTCACGACCTGATAATACAATTGGTGATCAAGCCTATGTTTGTAAAAATTTTAATAAAGACATTGATGTACCATGTAAGTGGAACCAAAACTGGGAATCTATTATTTTAAAGAATGTGAATGGAACAAACGTTTTTACTATTGATAACGTACAAGACCTATACTCTGTAAAACTTGTGTTTGTTGGAAAAGATGGACAGTCTCGAAAATACATTGAGAGTCGATGGATTCAAGTTTATGCAGATGAGAAAAGAGAGGGTGTTGTGTCTATGGGTTACTTCACCGATTCATTCCTATTTCTACAAGTTGTTAGCACTATTAATGTAATTTTACTGTTCAATATTTTGATTGTAGCACTTATTTACTTTATTTATATCAAAATAAAGAATCGATAATTTTAATGAATCCAATATTTCTTATGAATTATAATCTTGACCTACTTTTCATTACAATACAACAACTGTTAAATCATAATTAATTCATATTTCAATCGTTATAAATCAATATTCTCACTCCTATGTTCTAAAAATGTAATAAGAAGGTGGCGTGATATTTGGTAAAACTGCTTATAAAGTATTAATCATGAAGTTTCTGTAAAAATTTTCAATGAAATAGATTTATGTATACCTTTACGTTTGTATTTGTAATTGTTGATCATATATTTAAAGCATTAGTTTTAATTTATCACTAGTAATTGTTTACTTTTCAATAATAATGTAACGGTTTTCAATTGTAAGAGCATTTCTTTCAAATATACTTATTTCTTTGAAACTTTCATCATGTGTAATCAAGTATACATAAAAAAAAAAAAAGTTTATGAAAGTATTTATCCATTGAATATAACACAACTGTTACGTCACAATTAATTCATATTTCCATCGTTACAAATCAATATCCTCTCACTCACTCTTCTGTTCCAGAAGCTTTACAAGATGAAATGTATTATATATAGAGCAGATACTATAAAATATTCAAGTGTATATACCTTTAATTATAAATCGAATCAATCGGTTCATCGAAATATTGTTTAAACAATAAGCGTATGTGTGTGTATTCGTTGTCACAGATGTTGGGTAAAATTGCATTGTAATCACACACGCCGTTATATATACGTACAAGCATTTTCTTTAGCGTGTTAGTAGTACGATGTATGGATGGAGTAAGATGTAAAGCGCGCGAATTGGATGATGAGGAACGATGGGTACAAGTTTAAGGTAAAGTAGACATGTATGCGCGATATCAGCAAATTTTGCAAAGTTGTTGACGTAACTGTCGGTGTTCACCGTCGTCGACGACGACGACAAGTAATGTCTGTATGTGATGAACTTACACATGATAGCTTACAGAATTATTGGTAGGTATGAATGCTGTGGCAGGTTATCTCGAAAGTTAAAATAGTGTGTGTGTGTATATGTATACATATTAGCAACAAAAGTAACGTGGAGTTTATGCTGCGTCTGCAAATTGCTCGATATAGACGGGGTAATAAGATGGAAAACGCATGAATATGACATAGAGGAACGGGTACAGGTTTAAATCCATTGGATATAACACAGCTGTTACGTCATACTTAATTCATCTTTCAATCGTTACAAATCAATATCCTCACACCTCTGTTCCAGATGTATACATATGTAAAAAGGAGACATGTATGCGCGATATCAGAAAATTGTTGGCGTAACTGTCGGTATTTACCGTCGACGACGACGACAAGTGATGTCTGTATGTGATGAACTTACACATCATAGCCTACAGAATTATTGTTATGAATGAATGTTGTGGTACATTATCTCGAAAACAAAAGTTAAGGTAGTATGTTTATATATATGTATACATATTAGCAACAAAAGTAATATACAACTAATGCTGCGTCTGCAATTCATAATTGCTTGATATAGTAGACGGAGTAAGATGGAAGACGCAAATCATATGAATTTGAATACATAGACATAGAGGAACGAATACAGGTTTAATTAAGACGTGTGTGTGTGTAATGTAGACATGTATGCGCAATATCAGCAAATTGTTGGCGTAACTGTCGGTGTTCACCGTCGTCGACGACGACGACAAGTGATGTTTGTATGTGATGAACTTACACATGATAGCTTACAGAATTATTGGTAGGTATGAATGTTGTGGTACGTTATCTCGAAAACAAAAGTTAAAGTAGTGTGTTTATATATATATATATGTATACATATTAACAACAAAAGTAACGTGTAGCTTATGCTGCATCTGCAATTTGCTCGATATAGACGGAGTAAGATGGAAAGCGCGTGAATATGACATAGAGGAACGGTTACAGGTTTAATTAAGACGTGTGTGTGTGTAATGTAGACATGTATGCGCGATATCAGCAAATTGTAAAGTTGTCGAGATGTATTGAACGACAAGTGATGTTTGTCTGTGTATGATGAACTTACACATGATAGCTTATTGTTCAGTAAAGCAGAGTATGTATGTATGTGTGTATGTGAAGGTATCCACGCATTCCATAAAAGTCACGTGGAGCTAATGCTGCGTCTGCAATTCATATTTGCTATTTAACCGACCTCCTCGCTCTCTACAGCACCATTCCACCTATTTCAACAACCGTTGTCACAGCATGGAATGGTCTTCAAGCAGATGTCACCCGACTGTGTAGGCTTACGCAATCGCTACTATAGTAGACATTTCAATCAACCGACAACGTCGAAAAGACGCAGATAAATATACCCTCTACTGTAGTAGACATATGAATCATAACCTTAAGCCACAAATTACGTCACAATTATCACAAATCGAAACCCTCTCGCCCTCTGAAATAGAAACGGCTTTCTAGCAATCGATGATAAATACGCTCTCTACTGTAGTAGACATATGACCTTGAACCATATTCTATCGATTGCAATTACGTCACAATTGTCAGAAATCACAACCCTCTCATCCTCTTAGCCAGAAGCTGTCATCTACCCCTACTGGAACTGGTACACATTGGACAGCATACGTAAAACGAAACAACAAAGCTATTTACTTTGATAGTTTTGGTGATCTCCGTCCACCGAAAGAATTGGTTCATTATTTACAATCCTACCCCTACTAGTTCCTGTATCTACATTAACGATTCCACTTTCACACCTGTGAACTATTCTTGGTAATTCGTTACGCATAAAGATTCCAAGATTCCACGAAAATATGGAATTTGTAAATAGTGAATGTATTTATATAAATCTAAATTTGTTAGAGGACGATTAGGTAACTTCATGAAAACTTTGACGTTTTTTTTTTTTTTTTGTTGACAGGGTTTTAGGTATAAACCGAAACCTGTACGAGAAGGTTGAATCTAAATATTTTTTCCAAGAGCAATGTCTTCCATCGAATTGTTATGACGTTTAGCTTCTTGTAGTTGCTGCTAGCATTTTGTACAGCTTTAGCTATCCCAGCAGCACCACCAGAGAGAGCCCCAAGGGCTGATAATCCTGCAAAAATCGGAATTAATGCTAGGAAACCACCTGTCTTTGGAATTATAATGATTCTAGGATATTTAGATCTCTTTCCAAGTCTTCTAATTTTATTTAGTGCAATTTTAGCAGCATCTAACAGCTGCACAGGCTAATTTTTCTTAAGAGCAAGTTTCGCAGTTGTAACTAGTTTATGAAACGGTATTAGTCCTCCTTTTCTTGTTCGTTTTCTCTTATTTATTTTCACCAGCGGAATCGAACCACCTTTTTCACAATGACATCGTCGTTTGTGCCCCATTCCAAGTTTCTCCTTAATCTTCATAGCTGAAGCAACTGTGAGAGCTGCCAAGCGTTCACCTATCGACGCGTCTGACGACTTTAGTCTTCGCAAAGATTGTTGTGCCAAAACCTTGTCCGCAATTCGACGCTGTGAAATGTTTGGTGAAATTGTGTATGCAATATCGTGTAATTTACAATATTCGTCGAGAGGATTTATACCAATATCACCTCGTGCTAAACGTTTGCTCAATCGTGTCCCTGGACCACAAAAGTTATAGCCTGGGAGATGTAATTCAAAAGGTAATCTATCTATAACACTATTCAGGACGTTGTGTTTCATGTAAAAGGTTTGGTGTGAGTGCTTTCACTATTGTGTACCAACTGACTATATAAGCAATGTAAACTCTGAATTTATATATCTGTAGGTAACACATCGAAATCGTTTAATAATGAATAAACATGCGGATAGTACAACACCCATCTGCTCTACCGATAACCAATCGCGACTTCAACATCGCTACGAAAATAAATCGTCATGGTCCTTTACTACCATCCACAATAAGATGTATCGTTGCTGGACCTTCAAACTGTGGGAAAACAAATGCGATTATAGGACTATTGGAGCAACCAAACGGTTTACGGTTTGAAAACGTGTATGTTTATTCAAAGTCGTTATATCAACCAAAATATAAGTATTTAGCTGAATTATTGCAACCAATTGCTGGAATTGGTTATTTTCCCTATAGAGATTCTGATGAAGTAATTGGTCCATCATCTTTGATGATGTTGCGAATGATAATCAGAATAAGATAAGGGAATACTTTAGTATGGGAAGACATAACTCAATCGTCACTTTTTATTTAAACATATGCTCAAATCCCTAAACATTTAATTAGAGATAACGCTAATTTAATAATACTGTTTAAACAAGATGAATTAAACCTCAAACATGTTTTTTCTGATCATGTCACTGTAGACATGACTTTTGACCAATTTAAAAGTATATGTGGAGAATGTTGGAAAGAGAAATTCGGATTTCTAGTAATTAACAAGGATTAAGGTATAAATGAGGGAAGATATCGTATAGGATTCGATAAATATATAGTAATGTAAGTGATAGAAATGAAATCAGTTGTTAAAAGACGACTATAACAACAGCATGGATGTGAAAGCAAAGAAAGAACTGATCAAAGTTAGGAAAGCAGTAAAGAGGAGTAGTAAGGGGGCTACTTGAATACAAATTAACTCCAACCACCCATGTATTTCTTATGGGAGAATGACGTCATATTCAGCTGTTTTTCCCCCACTCCTTTTTTTTTAATCCCACCTCTCGTTTCCTATTGGTCGGTTTCACCGTCGTGACGTGCCCACCATCAGCTGATGTCGGCCATCTTTGTTAGGTGCTCCGCCCCCTTCGCCGGGTGCTCCGCTACCTTTGTTGGGTGCTTCGCTGCGCCCCCCATCATCATCATCATTGTCGGTCATCTTTGTTTGGTTAGCTCGAGGGTGCTCCACTACCTTTGCCGAGTGCTGTGCTACCTTCGTCGGGTGCTTCGCTGCGCCCCATCGTCATCAGCTGATGTCGGCCATCTTTGCGATTTGTCTTTTTTTCTTTTTTATTCCTATAATAAGCAATATGTATATTAGAGAAAAAAAGTTCAGTTGTGCGCGCCGCGGTTCGAACCGTAGCTGCCTAGTCGGAATACTGTTTGGGTTGCAACCGCGTAAACCAATCACCTACGAAAGGGGCTTGGATAATGTTGCATCGTAAGCGCTTAAAAAAAAAAAGAAACAAACAAATAAATGTATATTATAGGAAGTAGTTGTCTTTTTTTTTTGTTTAATTTTTTTAATCATTAATATTTGTTGTGTATAAAATAATAATAAATTGCATAAAACGCAATAAAACAATCGCTAAAAATCCTACAAGATAGATATAACATATCTATTATACATATTTTTTAATCATTAATATTTGTTGTGTATGAAATAATAGGTATCTACCTGCCTGCCTGCCTGCCTGTCTGCCTGTCTGCCTGCCTGCCTGCCTGCCTGCTTGCCTTCATTGCATAAAATGCACGAACAATCGCTAAAAATCCTACAAGACAGGTATGTACATAATGTACATATCTATACCTGTCAATAACAAACAAATAAATATATATATATATACGCAGCATTAGCTCCACGTTACTTTTGTTGCTAATATGTATACATATATACACACACACTATTTTAACTTTTGTTTTCGAGAGAGAGAGAGATAACCTGCCACAACATTCATACCAAACAATAATTCTGTAAGCTATCGTGTGTAAGTTCATCATACACAGACAAACATCACTTGTCGTTCAGTACCTATACATCTATACATTCGCTGATGTCCCACACACACACACACATATATACTTTACGCACACACTTCTTAATTAAACCTGTACCCGTTCCTCTATGTCATATTTACGCGCTTTCCATCTTACTCCGTCTATATCGAACAAATTGCAGACAAAGCATTAACTACACGTTACTTTTGTTGGATACCTTCACCCACACATACATTCATACTCTGCTTTACATTTTGTTTTACCAAACAATAATTCTATAAGCTATCATTTAACATATGTAAGTGCATCATACACAGACAAACATCACTTGTCCAGCAGTATACGTACCATCTATGTCTATGTATTGATATTCACGCGCTTTCCATCTTTAACTCCGTCTATATCGAGCAAATTGCAGACGCAGCATTAGTTGCACATTACTTTTGTTGTTAATACGTATATACACACACACTACTTTAACTTTTGTTTTCGAGAGATAACCTGCCACAACATTCATACCTACCAATAATTCTGTAAGCTATCTTGTGTAAGTTCATCACATACACAGACATCACTTGTCGTCGACGACGGTGAACACCTACAGTGTATACATATACATCGACAACTTTGCAATACGCTGATGTCGCACACATACATGTATACTTTACGCACACGTCTTAATTATTTAACCCAGAGGTTCCCAACCTGGTGCCTGCACTAGATCTCGACTCACCGATGAGCATCTTTATGATTAGTTACTAACAGGATTATCGTCATACTCTCCTAATTATGAAGCGCTGGCCAATAATATGCAATGCCAAAATCACATTGACATATTCCAAATTGATAGTATATTTTTTATTAAATGTTTTTTTTATATTTGTTTAATTTGTTTAAGTTTTGCAAATTTTCTCCGTGTGTATGAAATTTTAATAATAATTTATTATTTTGAAATATTTTTGTTTATTATTTATTTACAAATTATGAATATAAGAAAATAAATTATGGGAAAATGAGAAGTTATGGAAGTAGTTTATTGATAAAAAGTAGGTGGTGCCCGCCACCCTACCGATATTTTAGAATGTGCTCTAGAGTACAAAAAGGTTGGGAACCCCTGATTTAATCTGTAACCGTTCCTCTATGTCTATGTATTGATATTCACGCGCTTTCCATCTTTTACTCCGTCTATATCGAGCAAATTGCAAACGCAGCATTAGTTGCACATTACTTTTGTTGCTAATATGTATACATACATACATATACATATACACACTACTTTAACTTTTGTTTTCGAGAGATAACCTACCACAACATTCATACTTACCAATAATTCTGTAAGCTATCATGTGTAAGTTCATCACATACACAGACATCACTTGTCGTCGACGACGGTGAATACCTACAGTGTATACATATACATGACAACTTTGCAATACGCTGATGTCGCACACATACATGTATACTTTACGCACACGTCTTAATTATTTAACTTTAACCTGTAACCGTTCCCCTATGTCTATGTATTGATATTCACCTGCTTTCCATCTTTTACTCCGTCTACATCGAGCAAATTGCAGACGCAGCATTAGCTGCACGTTACTTTTGTTGCATGCATGGATACATATATACACACTACTTTAACTTTTGTTTTCGAGAGTTAACCTACCACAACATTCATTCAACCTACCAATATTTCTGTCGATACACATGAACCGATGAACATTGACTCGATTAATAATTAAAAGGTATATACAATTGAATAATTTACAGTATCTGCTCTATGCATAATACATTTCGTCTTGTAAAGCTTCTGGAACAGAAGAGTGAGTGAGAGGATATTGATTTGTAACGATTGAAATATGAATTAATTGTGACGTAACAGTTGTGTTATATCCAATGGATAAGTACTTTCATAGACTTGTTTTGATGCATACATGACGAAAGTTTCAAAGAAATAAGTATATTTGACAGAAATGCTCTTACAATTGAAGACGGTTACATTATTATTAAGGAGTAAACAATTACTAAAGTCAAAAATTAAAACTAATGCATTAAATATATGATCGACAATTACAAATACAAACGTAAAGGTATAGATAAATCTATTTCGTTGAAATAATAATAATAATAAAACAAGATAAAAATGCTTTTTTTTACAATATCAATTTATTTACGTATTTTCGCGTAAATAACCGATATACAAACATATTTGTTATATTTTTACAATTCAGTGGACGATATAAGTACAAACAAGATTAAAAATTTAATAAAAAAAAAATCAATTTTATTAGTACGTAGGTATTTTCAGTAATAAAATATTACATAATTAACTAGTAGGTACGTACTTTTATACAAGATAGAAGAAAGTTCTTAGGTTGTATTACAATATAAATATAATTTGTTATATTATTATACAATGAAATTATTTATAACCCCCTCTATTTACATGGTTATTTTATATTATTAACACAAATAGTACATATGCAAACCACAAATTCTTAAAAGAACGCTATGGTTTATATATATATATATATTATACTAATATTATAAATGCGAATGTAAGTTTGTTTGTTACGCTTTCACGCAAAAACTACTTAACCGATCATCATGAAACTTTGCACATACACTCTTGAAGGTAGTAGAAGTAACATAGGATACTTTTTATTAAAAAAAAAATAAAAATTTTTTTACGAAACAAGAAAATTGTTTGTCAAATTATCGTCAAATTTAGCTACTTCAACGCCATCTAGCATCATAGTAATGAAGTTTTAACCCTGAATACTGTAATACCAGCCCACTGTATTAGAAGATCTAACAGCTAACCACAAAAATTACGGATAACCTCAAAAATGTGAATAGTTTTATACTGCATGTAACGACAGAAGAAAATAACAATAAATATAGAAAAATTAGAAACAGTTGAAACTATATTCAATTGAATTAGATATTGAATTAGATATTGTCGTCACCGTCGGTGCGGCCGAAGGAATTCCGATCTTACTCGCTGATGTTAATTCTTACTCTGCTACTATATTGACTCATTTCTATTATTATACCCTTACTCTTTATCTCTCTGCGGGCGAAGCCGCGGGCAAAAAGCTAGTATATATATACTTATAATTGGTACGTTCATGAGCCCACTAAACTTTCGGGTCGTTGTACCACCCGGCATATATGTTGTTATTTAGCGAGTATACTGTATTGCTATAGGCCTTTTTCATAGCAGTGTTGCAAGGCATACCGAGAGGGGTAAGGATTTCTTCTAACAAAGACGATTCGATATACATAATACCTTCACGAGCCTTCGATAAGGTCACCTATATACAAATATATATTTCGTATTCATTATTCACCTTTGTCTTTTATCAATATAATTAAATACGATAAGATTGGTTTTGTATATGTGGACAGACTAATCAACATATGTTCGCCAGAATGCCTTCCAGATTACGTTTCAAGAAATCACAACATGCAATTTTGCCTTGATACCTATTTCAGTAGTAATTTTTACACAGTTATATTTTAAATATATCCCGGGCTAAGCAGAGTTCATGGTGTTTAAAGTTTTAAGTTCTATATAGTAGTAGTGGCAAATTAAAATAAAGGTAAGTGTGCCTTAATTGGTTATTTACTATTTTATAAAGTTATATTAAATCGATTTATTACTAACAAACTCTAAAAAATCCATCTTTTTCCTCCCATTCTTTCGCATATTCATTTTAGAGATAAATCAAAAAGCAAAATTTTTGTAATTAAATTTTACAGATATGTGGTTACGAATGGAATAATTTATTCTTTTATTGCAACAACCGTCAAAATCGTTAACAGGATATAAAAAACACAAGTTGCTTTAAAAAATCTTTTCGAAACATTTCATCATATACTTATTGTTAGGTTTTCCTTACTTGACCGAACAATGCTTCCTAATGTTATGAATCATCACACCAAATTTCATCAGAATCAGTAAGTAGTACAGGTACTTTTTGCGCGATAATTTTGAAATGGAAACCATGCAAAAGAAATTGAATTTTTCAAAATATTGATGTTTTAAATGCAATTTAAAGAATTAAAACCAACCAAATTTTAAATGCATTTTAAAAGAGAACCTAGGGAATTGTTTAAAAATATGTCCATTTCTTTTCTTCTAAAATTACTCAATGAATTTTAATATTTTAAATACAATTTGATAGTAGGTACCTATTCGGAAAGCATCTTTAAAAAAAAAATATGATGATTCGTTTATAACATCCGGAGTAATGATCGATGAATGTTAAGGTCTTTTTTAATGATTGTACATGATTGTACAACAAAAAATAAATTTTATATCAAATATGTATTTGAAATGTTCTACAGCATCCGGGTATTTTTCGCCATGAATACGCGATCAAGAAGGATATTAAGTTTAGTATTGGAAAATGATTTAAACAAAAAAGATGGGAACGAAAAACAAATTCTACAATCATTAAACCAAACAGACAAAAATACACTTTGCGAAGAATGGGTAGAATCATTACTGCCAAAGAACACGACCAATCCACAAGAAGAAAAAGCTGATCACGAAAAAGTAGTTGTTCAAAAAAAAATTGTTGATCAAAAAAAAATTGTTGATCAAAGAAAAATAGTTGATCAAGGAAAAATAGCTGATCAAGAAAATATAGTTCATCAAGAAAAAGTATGGGACGATACCGAAAACGAATCATACAGCGAAGATAATACGTACCAGATTCGACAGACGAATCTTATAGTGATCAAGGTAAATTATGCATGTTTCTGTCCAAGAAAAGATGAATAGCACGGTTCCAATGCAAATCACTGAACTCTGCTATATCTTTGTCATTTTATATAGAAGCTATTTCGTCTGAAAATATACATTTTGTATGCAAATCTTTTGGAAATAATTACAGTAAAAATATGTGCCAGATAAATGTTTTGGTTGAAATCTACCTACGTTGTTGTTCTTTTAATTGACGTTTTTCTATGGGATTATTTTCAGATGTTCTATTGTTATTAATTTCATAAAATGAAGAATTGAAAATTAGGTACGCGGCAAACGGAGGACATTTGCGTTTTTTTAAACATAAATTTTCAGCTCTCAAAAAGTTGCAAAAATGTTTTCTACATTCTTTATATATCTTTTCTTAATAGCGGCAATCAGTGATGAAGTTGTAAATGTTTGAAAAGTGTAATTTTGAAAAATAAACCAAAACAACAATTCAACAGGTGACTTACATTTTTAAATAAAATCGATCAATAAAACATTTTCAGATATGTTGGGTGATGAACTACCTATAAGGAAGAAAGTGAACGATGTAGTCTCTCGGTCAAATCATGAAGGTACTTAAATCATTATCCTGCATAATCTTAATTTACAATTGATTAAAATCCTTATTTTAATTATAATTGTCTTATTTCTTTGTGACGAGTTCATCTTTAGACATATTTTTAAATCGATATATTTTTCTTTAATTATGCATTTTTACCTATATTTCTATACTTATCACTTAATTTATCGGGTTTCTATTTAAAATTCAGGCAATGTATCCTTTTAACTTAGTCATATAAAGAAATTTATTCTATATTGAGTTTATGGACAGAAAAATTTAACAGGAGTTATTTTAAGTGCTCACAATCGTTGTAATTTTCACATAATTTTGTTGATTTTTTATGGGAAGAAGGTTGGAATGTTTTATTTGTCTAAGCCAGAATATGTATTGCAGTAGGGAATGTAAAACCACCAGGCAATGTAGATACTGATAACCAATCATTTGGAAACTTTGTACAAGAACCATTGTCCACTATCGAAGAATTTACCAACGTCAGACCATGGACCAAGAAAACTGCATGTCCTTATTGCTATAAAGATGTTACTCATTTTCCACGGCACCTAACACGGAATCACAATAATGAAGCAGCAGTAAAAGAATTCAACTCTTTACACATGAAAGATCCTAAACGAAAAGAACTTTTAAAAATCATTCGTCGTCAAGGTAATTATGTTTTTAGCAGTCAAAATACAATTCGACCTATTCGAAGACCAAAGCCAAGTCGTACCAATATCGAAAAGGACGATAAAATTTTAAAAGAAAAATACATTGCATGTCCAGATTGTTTTGGATATTTTGCGAGAAATTTTTAAGACGTCACCGAAAAGCATACGTTTCTAAAGGAAAATCTCTAATACAAAGCAAAAGAGAACAACATTTATCAGTTGCTCAATTACATAGTGTCTGTTCCGGGGGCAACAATCATTTTTATTCAACATTACAACTAAAAACTCAAGTATTTCCAATAATGAGAAATGATGCCATATCAACAACGGCTATGAAAGATATACTTATTTGTTGCTACGCTGAAAGCTTATTACAAAAACATAAACGAATCCAAATTAGAAACGTGATATCTAATAAAATGCGAGAATTGGGGCGACTGTTACTAACATTAAGAAATGAATGTAGTATACAATCATTATTTCATACTTTAAAACCTAATTTTTTTGATAATTTCGTTGTGGCAACGAGAATAATTAGTGGATATTGCGCAGAAACACGTACCTTTAGGTCACCGAGTCTAGCTTTACATATGGGAACAACATTAAAACAAGTATGTGAAATTGCTATAAAAATGGTCTTAAAACAGAGTTCACTTTTTATGTGTGATAATCCGGACAACACGTTAAAGGACATTAAACAATTACATAAATTAATTGAAAATCATTGGAATTCCGATGTGTCTAGCCCAGCTCTAAAAAATCTGAATGAAAAACATTACGAGAAGACGAAACTGTTGCCTCTTACCGAAGACGTTATCAAATTTCAAAAATTTTTAATGAAAGAAGCCAATGAAGCATGCCAAGCCCTAAAAGAAAACCGCGAAGTAAGGAAATTTTACAGACGATTGTCGGAGTGTACTTTAGCATTAGTATTACTCTTAAATAGAAAGCGTATAGGAGAAATTCAATATCTAACAACAGATACATATCATCAAACATTTTCGGAAACACAACAGAGTGAATTTTTAAATTCATTAACACAAACTGAAAGGGATCTTACAAAAAAGTTTAAGAGAGTTATAACGCAAGGAAAAGGCAGTAAGCCGGTTGCGATTTTGTTCACAACAGAAGTCCAGAAATTTATTGAAATATTACTTGGCTTAAGGAATGTGTGTGTACCTAATTCTAATATATATTTGTTTGCTAATCCGAATACGGACAATGGATACATAAGTGGGTATCACGCTTTGAAAAAGTTAGCAGGAGAATCTGATGTTAAGGATGGAAACCTTTTTACGTCAACTCGTTTAAGGAAGCATATAGCGACCATCTTGCAAGTCATAAATATAACGGAACAAGAAATGGAAAAGTTTGCCAATTTCATGGGGCACATCAAAAAAAACTCATGAGGCGTTTTATAGGTAAAATAAGCAGTAATAGAAAAAAAATGAACAGAAATAATACATTCAACGAACATGATACCCTTGCTTTCTGAACAATTTGGGGTGAGAAATTCTAAAGTTTAACAAAGTATCTCAAATAGTCTTACACATATTATTTAAAAATTAATTACTTTTACTTCTTCAAATATTAATAAACAGCTGCGGCTAGTTCATATATAAATATAAACTTGCTTTTTCTATTATTTCAAAAACTTTTTTCTTAAATATTAGCATTCAGTTATAAGACATTCTACATCGTTTTTTTAACAACCAACAGACAAAAATCAACTTTACCAACTAAAGCTCAATAATGTGTTTTACTTTTTAGATAAATTAATTTTAACTAGAATTACATTCCAGACTTCCGCAGGATATATTTCAAACTGCTAAGATTTCGAAACTACTACTTGCAGCAAATAAAGAAAGTATTTGGAAATATAATGGTAAAATGCTGGATGAAATAGGTTTAACAGACACAGACACTTCAGATTCTGAAGATGAACATTAGTTATTTCAAAATCAAAGGAAAAATATATTAGATGTCTATTTATTGTATTATTACAGGGTTTATTCGAAAAAATGCCAAAAAACCAAATGACAGTAAGGAGCATGAATGCGATGTCGCTCAAGCACTTAAAGGTAATATGGAAAACTGTTAGTACTCATGAAACAATTGAAGAGCAGGCATTTGTCAGTCTTGTAATATTAGCCTTTTCACCTGAGTGATTAAACACCTACTTGCAATTTTATGATAAAAATATGTATTTCCGCGTTAAAACCAAAAAATATCCCTTAATCCGCTTTATTAATTTGAAATATGTAATGAATAACAGTTCCTGTGTCAGAGAATTTTTGGAGTTTACAAGGCGATCACAAAACAATATACTTATTTACCAATACATATAAGCAATCTTTGAATTTTACTTACCATTTTACATAATCCTTGTAAATATTTTTTTTAGATGATGACTATCAAACGAATGAGGAAATAAATGGAAAAAAGAAGCTTGTAAGGAAAAAGTGGACAGACAAAGAAAAGATGATAGTTAAAGCCTATTTTAAGGAACATATTAAGAAAAAGAAGGCACCTAGAAAACACGAAGTAGAAGAATTTGTGGAAAAGAATAATAAAATTTTTGAAAATGTGAATTGGGTTTTAATTAAAACCCTCGTTTATAACTTCTATAGATAGAACATTGACTGTTTTTTAATGTTTTTAACGTTTTTACTGTTTTTAATGTTTTTAATGTTTTTAGCGGCTGATATTGAACAAATTATTATACATCTATTTTGAACTGTTTTAGAAAAAATGACTAAAAAATAAAAAAAAAGATCTTTTTCATTAAAGTGTAAGCAGGAAACTTTTTGCAAATGTGTGGTAACCATTGGAACATACAGGCTTGTCTTAACAAATTAATTGTTTATTTCACTTGAAGAAGATTAATATAATTCATAAAAAAGGACCGTTCCCAATTTTAATCAATTTGCCTAAAACAGCTCAAGATAAATTTCAATAAAAAAAGGACTTCATAGCAGCTCCACACATATAATGTTAATTTAGTTTGAAAATTGTGCATTTAATTGGAAAATAAATGTTATTTCATAAAATCAAGTCCCACAAAAGTTTTTCTTTCTAGATCAACCTCTTAATATTTTTAGACAGAAAACCAAAGATAAATGTGTTTAACATATATTTTTTATTAAAAGCCTATATTATACAATAGAACGTAGGATACGTGGTAAAATTAATAAAGTTAAAATTAAAATGAAAGACTCACCCCTTTATTACCACATACCATTTATTTTGCGGACACGTGTTTCGCTCACTTCTATTGTGAGCATTATCAACGCGACTGATCGAAACACGTGTCCGAAAATAAATAGTTTGTGGTAATAAAGGGGTGAGTCTCTCATATTCATTTTAACCTATATTATACAAAGTAAAAAATCAGTGTTTTAATTTTTTGGACGAAAGCCACTGCAAACCGACTTTTCAGACGCAAACCCACCCCAACACCTGGTATTAATTTCCCGCCTTTGACGCACCCTTCTGCATCCACAATTCACTAGATACTCAATTCCAAGGAAGTGAACATTGGTTGTGTCCACCACTTGCACTTGGCTGATCTCGCAACCTAATGGACAATTTCTTTTGAATGCAATCCTAGTTTCTTCTTGATATGCACAGGTATGTCGATAAATGCCGTCCAGGCGTTCAAACCTGCAAATCCATCGATGGGGGTTCCTACCTGTAAAAATGTTGTTACAATTGTAATTCTTTTCGTATCACATTCTATTATTAATGCTACTAATCATTTGATACATACCTGTTTGAGTTGCTGGAAGATATTCAACCAATCTGTACCCCTGTGGAGTAGATTCTGTTAACAGGCGATGGGCTAGGGCCATACCTGCGGCATCAACACCCTCTGTGCAGGGCAAGTAATCTATTGTAGAATTATTTTCTACTTGTATATATATAAATACAGTTAGACACAGCCACGTAATTTGGGTCATTTTGATATGTCGTTAATAATCCCATTTCTTGTTACTGTCGTTGCTCGAACACATATGAAACTAGAGTTCAATCTTCGGCATGAAATATCGAAAACAACACAAACACTTATGAATCACACCTTCTCACATTTGCCGGTTTCATTATAAGTCTGAAATTGCTACACCTTGTTCATATTTCTAGTAGATTGACTTTTAAAATGACTTTCCCATCTTTACAATACAGGACAGGTCTGGACATTGCATAAAATTTTGAATTATAAATAAAGCACCGTTGTTTTGGTCTATTGCCCTTTTTAACTTACCTTTATAATGTCCTTCGGCTTCTATTACAATTTGGAGTTTACAATATATGTGAGGTCACCTAAAATATAACTAGAAAAAGTTACTAGCTACAGATTGTGTTTAATTTCGACTGTTTGACTAACTTGAGTAGCGTAATTCAAGTTTTATACCTGTTAAGCTTTACTTCACGGGTTACAATTCCAATAAAAAATAATAAATTTACCTATGCATTGTTTCAACAATTTTATGGACAAATGATGTAGATAGAGAAACAACTTTTGAGTTCAATTTCGCAACGAGTTTGATTTAAAACTTCTCAAATTCGTTTCGGCATTTACGCCATTATTGAAAAGAAGCATTGTGTTTGCAATATTCTTTTAAATTTTAAATAATGCCGTAAATATAGTTGTGTCTTAAGGGTAACAGCAAGCCAAAATTGAGCTTCATAATTCATACAGGGCGTTCAGAAAAAAATGCAAAGTTTCCGAACTTTAAACATAATAACTGCGTTTTTTTTTCAACTGACACCTACCATTTTTTATTTCTTCATTCGATTGTCTTTCGATCCATTATGATGTTTTCTACCGTTTTATTTGAAAAAAATTGAGTAATTTTGAATTTTTACCTAAAATTCCTATTTCACTATTTTGGAACAACAAATGTGTGTCGTAAACAATTGACAACTACTGCCTAGAACTAAATTCTACCATGGTACAACTTTATTGCATTCGCCAATCACACAGAATAAATTAAATACTTAATTAAATTTTGATAATTTCGTTGTGGCAACGAGAATAATTAGTGGATATTGCGCAGAAACACGTACCTTTAGGTCACCGAGTTTAGCTTTACATATGGGAACAACATTAAAACAAGTATGTGAAATTGCTATAAAAATGGTCTTAAAACAGAGTTCACTTTTTATCTGTGATAATCCGGACAACACGTTAAAGGACATTAAACAATTACATAAATTAATTGAAAATCATTGGAATTCCGATGTGTCTAGCCCAGCTCTAAAAAATCTGAATGAAGAACATTACGAGAAGACGAAACTGTTGCCTCTTACCGAAGACGTTATCAAATTTCAAAAATTTTTAATGAAAGAAGCCAATGAAGCATGCCAAGCCCTAAAAGAAAACCGCGAAGTAAGGAAATTTTACAGACGATTGTCGGAGTGTACTTTAGCATTAGTATTACTCTTAAATAGAAAGCGTATAGGAGAAATTCAATATCTAACAACAGATACATATCATCAAACATTTTCGGAAACACAACAGAGTGAATTTTTAAATTCATTAACACAAACTGAAAGGGATCTTACAAAAAAGTTTAAGAGAGTTATAACGCAAGGAAAAGGCAGTAAGCCGGTTGCGATTTTGTTCACAACAGAAGTCCAGAAATTTATTGAAATATTACTTGGCTTAAGGAATGTGTGTGTACCTAATTCTAATATATATTTGTTTGCTAATCCGAATACGGACAATGGATACATAAGTGGGTATCACGCTTTGAAAAAGTTAGCAGGAGAATCTGATGTTAAGGATGGAAACCTTTTTACGTCAACTCGTTTAAGGAAGCATATAGCGACCATCTTGCAAGTCATAAATATAACGGAACAAGAAATGGAAAAGTTTGCCAATTTCATGGGGCACATCAAAAAAAACTCATGAGGCGTTTTATAGGTAAAATAAGCAGTAATAGAAAAAAAATGAACAGAAATAATACATTCAACGAACATGATACCCTTGCTTTCTGAACAATTTGGGGTGAGAAATTCTAAAGTTTAACAAAGTATCTCAAATAGTCTTACACATATTATTTAAAAATTAATTACTTTTACTTCTTCAAATATTAATAAACAGCTGCGGCTAGTTCATATATAAATATAAACTTGCTTTTTCTATTATTTCAAAAACTTTTTTCTTAAATATTAGCATTCAGTTATAAGACATTCTACATCGTTTTTTTAACAACCAACAGACAAAAATCAACTTTACCAACTAAAGCTCAATAATGTGTTTTACTTTTTAGATAAATTAATTTTAACTAGAATTACATTCCAGACTTCCGCAGGATATATTTCAAACTGCTAAGATTTCGAAACTACTACTTGCAGCAAATAAAGAAAGTATTTGGAAATATAATGGTAAAATGCTGGATGAAATAGGTTTAACAGACACAGACACTTCAGATTCTGAAGATGAACATTAGTTATTTCAAAATCAAAGGAAAAATATATTAGATGTCTATTTATTGTATTATTACAGGGTTTATTCGAAAAAATGCCAAAAAACCAAATGACAGTAAGGAGCATGAATGCGATGTCGCTCAAGCACTTAAAGGTAATATGGAAAACTGTTAGTACTCATGAAACAATTGAAGAGCAGGCATTTGTCAGTCTTGTAATATTAGCCTTTTCACCTGAGTGATTAAACACCTACTTGCAATTTTATGATAAAAATATGTATTTCCGCGTTAAAACCAAAAAATATCCCTTAATCCGCTTTATTAATTTGAAATATGTAATGAATAACAGTTCCTGTGTCAGAGAATTTTTGGAGTTTACAAGGCGATCACAAAACAATATACTTATTTACCAATACATATAAGCAATCTTTGAATTTTACTTACCATTTTACATAATCCTTGTAAATATTTTTTTTAGATGATGACTATCAAACGAATGAGGAAATAAATGGAAAAAAGAAGCTTGTAAGGAAAAAGTGGACAGACAAAGAAAAGATGATAGTTAAAGCCTATTTTAAGGAACATATTAAGAAAAAGAAGGCACCTAGAAAACACGAAGTAGAAGAATTTGTGGAAAAGAATAATAAAATTTTTGAAAATGTGAATTGGGTTTTAATTAAAACCCTCGTTTATAACTTCTATAGATAGAACATTGACTGTTTTTTAATGTTTTTAACGTTTTTACTGTTTTTAATGTTTTTAATGTTTTTAGCGGCTGATATTGAACAAATTATTATACATCTATTTTGAACTGTTTTAGAAAAAATGACTAAAAAATAAAAAAAAAGATCTTTTTCATTAAAGTGTAAGCAGGAAACTTTTTGCAAATGTGTGGTAACCATTGGAACATACAGGCTTGTCTTAACAAATTAATTGTTTATTTCACTTGAAGAAGATTAATATAATTCATAAAAAAGGACCGTTCCCAATTTTAATCAATTTGCCTAAAACAGCTCAAGATAAATTTCAATAAAAAAAGGACTTCATAGCAGCTCCACACATATAATGTTAATTTAGTTTGAAAATTGTGCATTTAATTGGAAAATAAATGTTATTTCATAAAATCAAGTCCCACAAAAGTTTTTCTTTCTAGATCAACCTCTTAATATTTTTAGACAGAAAACCAAAGATAAATGTGTTTAACATATATTTTTTATTAAAAGCCTATATTATACAATAGAACGTAGGATACGTGGTAAAATTAATAAAGTTAAAATTAAAATGAAAGACTCACCCCTTTATTACCACATACCATTTATTTTGCGGACACGTGTTTCGCTCACTTCTATTGTGAGCATTATCAACGCGACTGATCGAAACACGTGTCCGAAAATAAATAGTTTGTGGTAATAAAGGGGTGAGTCTCTCATATTCATTTTAACCTATATTATACAAAGTAAAAAATCAGTGTTTTAATTTTTTGGACGAAAGCCACTGCAAACCGACTTTTCAGACGCAAACCCACCCCAACACCTGGTATTAATTTCCCGCCTTTGACGCACCCTTCTGCATCCACAATTCACTAGATACTCAATTCCAAGGAAGTGAACATTGGTTGTGTCCACCACTTGCACTTGGCTGATCTCGCAACCTAATGGACAATTTCTTTTGAATGCAATCCTAGTTTCTTCTTGATATGCACAGGTATGTCGATAAATGCCGTCCAGGCGTTCAAACCTGCAAATCCATCGATGGGGGTTCCTACCTGTAAAAATGTTGTTACAATTGTAATTCTTTTCGTATCACATTCTATTATTAATGCTACTAATCATTTGATACATACCTGTTTGAGTTGCTGGAAGATATTCAACCAATCTGTACCCCTGTGGAGTAGATTCTGTTAACAGGCGATGGGCTAGGGCCATACCTGCGGCATCAACACCCTCTGTGCAGGGCAAGTAATCTATTGTAGAATTATTTTCTACTTGTATATATATAAATACAGTTAGACACAGCCACGTAATTTGGGTCATTTTGATATGTCGTTAATAATCCCATTTCTTGTTACTGTCGTTGCTCGAACACATATGAAACTAGAGTTCAATCTTCGGCATGAAATATCGAAAACAACACAAACACTTATGAATCACACCTTCTCACATTTGCCGGTTTCATTATAAGTCTGAAATTGCTACACCTTGTTCATATTTCTAGTAGATTGACTTTTAAAATGACTTTCCCATCTTTACAATACAGGACAGGTCTGGACATTGCATAAAATTTTGAATTATAAATAAAGCACCGTTGTTTTGGTCTATTGCCCTTTTTAACTTACCTTTATAATGTCCTTCGGCTTCTATTACAATTTGGAGTTTACAATATATGTGAGGTCACCTAAAATATAACTAGAAAAAGTTACTAGCTACAGATTGTGTTTAATTTCGACTGTTTGACTAACTTGAGTAGCGTAATTCAAGTTTTATACCTGTTAAGCTTTACTTCACGGGTTACAATTCCAATAAAAAATAATAAATTGACCTATGCATTGTTTCAACAATTTTATGGACAAATGATGTAGATAGAGAAACAACTTTTGAGTTCAATTTCGCAACGAGTTTGATTTAAAACTTCTCAAATTCGTTTCGGCATTTACGCCATTATTGAAAAGAAGCATTGTGTTTGCAATATTCTTTTAAATTTTAAATAATGCCGTAAATATAGTTGTGTCTTAAGGGTAACAGCAAGCCAAAATTGAGCTTCATAATTCATACAGGGCGTTCAGAAAAAAATGCAAAGTTTCCGAACTTTAAACATAATAACTGCGTTTTTTTTTCAACTGACACCTACCATTTTTTATTTCTTCATTCGATTGTCTTTCGATCCATTATGATGTTTTCTACCGTTTTATTTGAAAAAAATTGAGTAATTTTGAATTTTTACCTAAAATTCCTATTTCACTATTTTGGAACAACAAATGTGTGTCGTAAACAATTGACAACTACTGCCTAGAACTAAATTCTACCATGGTACAACTTTATTGCATTCGCCAATCACACAGAATAAATTAAATACTTAATTAAATTTTGATAATTTCGTTGTGGCAACGAGAATAATTAGTGGATATTGCGCAGAAACACGTACCTTTAGGTCACCGAGTTTAGCTTTACATATGGGAACAACATTAAAACAAGTATGTGAAATTGCTATAAAAATGGTCTTAAAACAGAGTTCACTTTTTATGTGTGATAATCCGGACAACACGTTAAAGGACATTAAACAATTACATAAATTAATTGAAAATCATTGGAATTCCGATGTGTCTAGCCCAGCTCTAAAAAATCTGAATGAAAAACATTACGAGAAGACGAAACTGTTGCCTCTTACCGAAGACGTTATCAAATTTCAAAAATTTTTAATGAAAGAAGCCAATGAAGCATGCCAAGCCCTAAAAGAAAACCGCGAAGTAAGGAAATTTTACAGACGATTGTCGGAGTGTACTTTAGCATTAGTATTACTCTTAAATAGAAAGCGTATAGGAGAAATTCAATATCTAACAACAGATACATATCATCAAACATTTTCGGAAACACAACAGAGTGAATTTTTAAATTCATTAACACAAACTGAAAGGGATCTTACAAAAAAGTTTAAGAGAGTTATAACGCAAGGAAAAGGCAGTAAGCCGGTTGCGATTTTGTTCACAACAGAAGTCCAGAAATTTATTGAAATATTACTTGGCTTAAGGAATGTGTGTGTACCTAATTCTAATATATATTTGTTTGCTAATCCGAATACGGACAATGGATACATAAGTGGGTATCACGCTTTGAAAAAGTTAGCAGGAGAATCTGATGTTAAGGATGGAAACCTTTTTACGTCAACTCGTTTAAGGAAGCATATAGCGACCATCTTGCAAGTCATAAATATAACGGAACAAGAAATGGAAAAGTTTGCCAATTTCATGGGGCACATCAAAAAAAACTCATGAGGCGTTTTATAGGTAAAATAAGCAGTAATAGAAAAAAAATGAACAGAAATAATACATTCAACGAACATGATACCCTTGCTTTCTGAACAATTTGGGGTGAGAAATTCTAAAGTTTAACAAAGTATCTCAAATAGTCTTACACATATTATTTAAAAATTAATTACTTTTACTTCTTCAAATATTAATAAACAGCTGCGGCTAGTTCATATATAAATATAAACTTGCTTTTTCTATTATTTCAAAAACTTTTTTCTTAAATATTAGCATTCAGTTATAAGACATTCTACATCGTTTTTTTAACAACCAACAGACAAAAATCAACTTTACCAACTAAAGCTCAATAATGTGTTTTACTTTTTAGATAAATTAATTTTAACTAGAATTACATTCCAGACTTCCGCAGGATATATTTCAAACTGCTAAGATTTCGAAACTACTACTTGCAGCAAATAAAGAAAGTATTTGGAAATATAATGGTAAAATGCTGGATGAAATAGGTTTAACAGACACAGACACTTCAGATTCTGAAGATGAACATTAGTTATTTCAAAATCAAAGGAAAAATATATTAGATGTCTATTTATTGTATTATTACAGGGTTTATTCGAAAAAATGCCAAAAAACCAAATGACAGTAAGGAGCATGAATGCGATGTCGCTCAAGCACTTAAAGGTAATATGGAAAACTGTTAGTACTCATGAAACAATTGAAGAGCAGGCATTTGTCAGTCTTGTAATATTAGCCTTTTCACCTGAGTGATTAAACACCTACTTGCAATTTTATGATAAAAATATGTATTTCCGCGTTAAAACCAAAAAATATCCCTTAATCCGCTTTATTAATTTGAAATATGTAATGAATAACAGTTCCTGTGTCAGAGAATTTTTGGAGTTTACAAGGCGATCACAAAACAATATACTTATTTACCAATACATATAAGCAATCTTTGAATTTTACTTACCATTTTACATAATCCTTGTAAATATTTTTTTTAGATGATGACTATCAAACGAATGAGGAAATAAATGGAAAAAAGAAGCTTGTAAGGAAAAAGTGGACAGACAAAGAAAAGATGATAGTTAAAGCCTATTTTAAGGAACATATTAAGAAAAAGAAGGCACCTAGAAAACACGAAGTAGAAGAATTTGTGGAAAAGAATAATAAAATTTTTGAAAATGTGAATTGGGTTTTAATTAAAACCCTCGTTTATAACTTCTATAGATAGAACATTGACTGTTTTTTAATGTTTTTAACGTTTTTACTGTTTTTAATGTTTTTAATGTTTTTAGCGGCTGATATTGAACAAATTATTATACATCTATTTTGAACTGTTTTAGAAAAAATGACTAAAAAATAAAAAAAAAGATCTTTTTCATTAAAGTGTAAGCAGGAAACTTTTTGCAAATGTGTGGTAACCATTGGAACATACAGGCTTGTCTTAACAAATTAATTGTTTATTTCACTTGAAGAAGATTAATATAATTCATAAAAAAGGACCGTTCCCAATTTTAATCAATTTGCCTAAAACAGCTCAAGATAAATTTCAATAAAAAAAGGACTTCATAGCAGCTCCACACATATAATGTTAATTTAGTTTGAAAATTGTGCATTTAATTGGAAAATAAATGTTATTTCATAAAATCAAGTCCCACAAAAGTTTTTCTTTCTAGATCAACCTCTTAATATTTTTAGACAGAAAACCAAAGATAAATGTGTTTAACATATATTTTTTATTAAAAGCCTATATTATACAATAGAACGTAGGATACGTGGTAAAATTAATAAAGTTAAAATTAAAATGAAAGACTCACCCCTTTATTACCACATACCATTTATTTTGCGGACACGTGTTTCACTCACTTCTATTGTGAGCATTATCAACGCGACTGATCGAAACACGTGTCCGAAAATAAATAGTTTGTGGTAATAAAGGGGTGAGTCTCTCATATTCATTTTAACCTATATTATACAAAGTAAAAAATCAGTGTTTTAATTTTTTGGACGAAAGCCACTGCAAACCGACTTTTCAGACGCAAACCCACCCCAACACCTGGTATTAATTTCCCGCCTTTGACGCACCCTTCTGCATCCACAATTCACTAGATACTCAATTCCAAGGAAGTGAAATTGGTTGTGTCCACCACTTGCACTTGGCTGATCTCGCAACCTAATGGACAATTTCTTTTGAATGCAATCCTAGTTTCTTCTTGATATGCACAGGTATGTCGATAAATGCCGTCCAGGCGTTCAAACCTGCAAATCCATCGATGGGGGTTCCTACCTGTAAAAATGTTGTTACAATTGTAATTCTTTTCGTATCACATTCTATTATTAATGCTACTAATCATTTGATACATACCTGTTTGAGTTGCTGGAAGATATTCAACCAATCTGTACCCCTGTGGAGTAGATTCTGTTAACAGGCGATGGGCTAGGGCCATACCTGCGGCATCAACACCCTCTGTGCAGGGCAAGTAATCTATTGTAGAATTATTTTCTACTTGTATATATATAAATACAGTTAGACACAGCCACGTAATTTGGGTCATTTTGATATGTCGTTAATAATCCCATTTCTTGTTACTGTCGTTGCTCGAACACATATGAAACTAGAGTTCAATCTTCGGCATGAAATATCGAAAACAACACAAACACTTATGAATCACACCTTCTCACATTTGCCGGTTTCATTATAAGTCTGAAATTGCTACACCTTGTTCATATTTCTAGTAGATTGACTTTTAAAATGACTTTCCCATCTTTACAATACAGGACAGGTCTGGACATTGCATAAAATTTTGAATTATAAATAAAGCACCGTTGTTTTGGTCTATTGCCCTTTTTAACTTACCTTTATAATGTCCTTCGGCTTCTATTACAATTTGGAGTTTACAATATATGTGAGGTCACCTAAAATATAACTAGAAAAAGTTACTAGCTACAGATTGTGTTTAATTTCGACTGTTTGACTAACTTGAGTAGCGTAATTCAAGTTTTATACCTGTTAAGCTTTACTTCACGGGTTACAATTCCAATAAAAAATAATAAATTGACCTATGCATTGTTTCAACAATTTTATGGACAAATGATGTAGATAGAGAAACAACTTTTGAGTTCAATTTCGCAACGAGTTTGATTTAAAACTTCTCAAATTCGTTTCGGCATTTACGCCATTATTGAAAAGAAGCATTGTGTTTGCAATATTCTTTTAAATTTTAAATAATGCCGTAAATATAGTTGTGTCTTAAGGGTAACAGCAAGCCAAAATTGAGCTTCATAATTCATACAGGGCGTTCAGAAAAAAATGCAAAGTTTCCGAACTTTAAACATAATAACTGCGTTTTTTTTTCAACTGACACCTACCATTTTTTATTTCTTCATTCGATTGTCTTTCGATCCATTATGATGTTTTCTACCGTTTTATTTGAAAAAAATTGAGTAATTTTGAATTTTTACCTAAAATTCCTATTTCACTATTTTGGAACAACAAATGTGTGTCGTAAACAATTGACAACTACTGCCTAGAACTAAATTCTACCATGGTACAACTTTATTGCATTCGCCAATCACACAGAATAAATTAAATACTTAATTAAATTTTGATAATTTCGTTGTGGCAACGAGAATAATTAGTGGATATTGCGCAGAAACACGTACCTTTAGGTCACCGAGTTTAGCTTTACATATGGGAACAACATTAAAACAAGTATGTGAAATTGCTATAAAAATGGTCTTAAAACAGAGTTCACTTTTTATCTGTGATAATCCGGACAACACGTTAAAGGACATTAAACAATTACATAAATTAATTGAAAATCATTGGAATTCCGATGTGTCTAGCCCAGCTCTAAAAAATCTGAATGAAAAACATTACGAGAAGACGAAACTGTTGCCTCTTACCGAAGACGTTATCAAATTTCAAAAATTTTTAATGAAAGAAGCCAATGAAGCATGCCAAGCCCTAAAAGAAAACCGCGAAGTAAGGAAATTTTACAGACGATTGTCGGAGTGTACTTTAGCATTAGTATTACTCTTAAATAGAAAGCGTATAGGAGAAATTCAATATCTAACAACAGATACATATCATCAAACATTTTCGGAAACACAACAGAGTGAATTTTTAAATTCATTAACACAAACTGAAAGGGATCTTACAAAAAAGTTTAAGAGAGTTATAACGCAAGGAAAAGGCAGTAAGCCGGTTGCGATTTTGTTCACAACAGAAGTCCAGAAATTTATTGAAATATTACTTGGCTTAAGGAATGTGTGTGTACCTAATTCTAATATATATTTGTTTGCTAATCCGAATACGGACAATGGATACATAAGTGGGTATCACGCTTTGAAAAAGTTAGCAGGAGAATCTGATGTTAAGGATGGAAACCTTTTTACGTCAACTCGTTTAAGGAAGCATATAGCGACCATCTTGCAAGTCATAAATATAACGGAACAAGAAATGGAAAAGTTTGCCAATT
>CM055662.1:14160758-14197251 GCA_029378335.1 Agrilus mali
CTAATAAAAATTATTAAAATTAAAGTTACAGTTTAATTTAATTTAGTATGAATGTAAACATAAAGCAGATAAGAGCTAAAAAATTAAGAAGTTAAACTAAATTTAATTTATTATTATTAAAGTAAAAATGGAACATATAAGAAGTGAAATGTTTAAAACTAATACAATTATCAAAAAACTAAAGGAACGCAATTATTTTCTAAATAACTTGACTTCTGAAGAAATTCAGGTGTTACCTAGACAGTACTTGTTAGATCACGTTACTTACTTAAACCGTTACTACGCATGGAATAAATTACCGGAATATTTAAGAAACGATGAAGAATTCAAGCTAGAATATCCATGTTTTGAACATTATAACAACGACAACATGAAACCTTATCATTACGATGGTCCCGCTCCACCAAAAAAGAATTGTTTAATGTGAAATCCAATACAAAAGTAATATTATCTAAATAGTATTTATTTTTCGATAAATTTTCAACCAATAAAAATATATTTAATTAATCTAAACAGTATTTGTTTTTCGATAAAAGTGTCTCCGCCTAAAACCACGATCCCACGCCCCAGCCATGGCCGCCGCCTCAACTATGGCTGCCGACGACGCCATTTTGTTTTCATATTCTAGCTTCCAAAAACAAAACACACCTCCTTCTTGTTCCCGTCCCCCCCTAAACATCCAAAAAAAAAAAACGACAACAACCAATCAGAAACAATAATATACAAAAGCCACGCCTACATCCAAAAAACAATAGCCGCCGCCATTTTGTTTTCACATTTTAGCTTCCAAACGACACCTCCTTCCCCCTCCACACCCAAAAACAACAACCAATCAGAAACAAGTATACACACAAGCCACGCCTACTTACAAAAAACAATACCATATATGGTTATCCCCACTCCTATCCCCACTATGAGCTAGCTGTCCCATAAATATACTACTCTCTGCTTTTCTGTCGTAACTGTAGAGAATATAATCTCGATATTGTAAACTGCTGCTATCGATATTGTCTCGTCAAGGGGGAAACTCATACCTCTGCGAAAAGACTGGCATAGTCAAATTTAATCGTCACAAATCAATATCCTCTGTTCCAGAAACTTCATAAGGTGAAATGTATTATATACATAGAGCAGATACTATAAAATATTCAATTTGTGTTTTCTATATACCTTTTATATACATAACTATTAATCGAGTCAACGTTAATCGGTTCATATGCGTTCATCGGTTCATATGTAAATAACAAAACTGCAACTCTCTTTATAAATCAATAGAATTCAATAAACCATTTTTTTAATATTATACCTAGTACCTAAATTATACGTAACTATAAAAGTGTTTCTATTATGCTGATGCAAACGTCGATGCTATGCTGCTCTACATGTTTATAATATAATAATACTGAACAGTACTGATAGTACCGATGGGATGCGGGAGATCAGAAGAGTATTTATACGTAATTATTAATCAAGTCAACGTTCATCGGTTCATATGTATTGAAATTATTTAAACAATAAGCGTGTGTGTGGGTATGTCAGTTGTTGATTGTCTAGTAAAATTGCATTATAATCACACACGCCGTTATGAATACATACGAGTATTTTCGTTAGCGTATAATAACCTTGCCACATGTTTCTAGAAAATGTAAATACGTGTGGTGTGGTGATAGTCTGATTATTATAATTTATGATTACATTTAAGCATGATATTCGGTAAAACTGTTGATAACGTAGTTATCCATTAGACATAACATGTTATACACAAAATTCGTATTTCAATCATTACAAATCAATATCCTCACTCCTCTGTTCTACAATCAGTTCTTACACAATCGAAAGCTATTTAATTAGAAGGTAGCGTGATATTTGGTAAAACTGTTGATAAAGTAGTTATCATGAAATTTCAGTAAAAAGTTTCAACGAAATAGATTTATGTATACCTTTACGTTTGTATTTGTAATTGTTGATCGTATGTTTAAACCATTAGTTTTAATTTTTCATTTTGGTAATTGTTTACTCTTTAATAATAATGTAACGGTCTTCAATTGTAAGAGCATTTCTTTCAAATATATTTCGTTGAAACTTTCATCATGTGTAATCAAGTATGCATCAAAACAAGTCTATAAAGTGTAAGAAATATTTTTATTCTATATGCTTCAAGCCTTTTTTATATGTAACTATTCCTTACTATCAATGTTTACAAACAATCGTCGAAAACCACCTGTATCTATGCAGGCATGAGCCATAATTATATTTAATCATTTATTAGACATCAGTATAGGCCACCCAAAATTAAGACACACTTATGTGCACATATGTTTGCATTTGAAAGAAGGTGGCATCATACCTTCGCGTCAGCCGAGGGAAAACCGGGAGATCCCCTGAAATCCCAAGCGTTGTAATTACCCGTGACGCGTATGATTGCATCATTCAATAGGTGATCGGTCGCGAACGCGTGAACAGGTGTGTGCTAAAATTGTGGAAAGTGGGGAAATTGTGTTGTGGTTTACAACGAGAGGGTGAGTTCACTGAGCATACCATTTTCTCTAGGCTAATAAATTAGATAATTGTAGAAAAGTATTAAATTTGAGTATAATGACCATTGTTTTATCAATCAGTTTTCGATATCAGAAATCATTGCAGTATCTTTGAATGTAATTTTATTCAGCATACTTTTGAGTATAAATAGTAAATCTAAACAGTGGATGCGTTTTGTGTTTTCGTTACGAGGTAGTAGCCGGTGAGGTTCTTGTGCGTTACTTCCCCTGATCCTCGAGTGAACCGGTACTACTCGTCTGTGGCCGAGCTCGAAGAGGGTACCTGGAGCGAGTGGCGGCGCGTTACTTCCCCGTGCACTCACAAGAGGCTCGGTACGCCTATTTATTAGAAAGTGAAATTGAGAAAACACTTCAAAGGGTCTTTTGTGAGATTCTGCCCTTAAGGCCCATTGCACTTTGAAGTAGTTGCTGGGCGCGTTACTTCCCCCAGTGACCAGAATGATATCCACTGTATTGCACTTGAATTAGTTACTGGGCGCGTTATTTCCCCCAGTGACCAGATTGATAACGTCTTGTACTAGATTATGTTGCATTGTATTTGTGCATCACAGTAAAGATTAGATAGCTTAACAATGTAGTAAATGCTTTTGAGAAAGCCAAAGTATACAGTCACATGTTTTGATCATTTAGAATCAGCACAGTTATTATACAATTTATGTTGTGTATTTTTCCCTTTAGGCCGGTTGGAGAAATTGGTTGCTCAGGTGATTATTTTTATTTATAGGTAATCTTGTGCTAGCCTGTTCGTAATGACAACCAACGAGAAGTGATCATCCCCGCTCTGACTGACCATGATAGAAACTGGTAATCTAATGATGATATTTACCTGGCATAAATTTGGCTGATATACATATACAGTGTGATCAATTTGTTATATATATAAAAAAAAAAACAAACGTCTTACAACTTCAGGTGTGGGGTCAGAGCTTGATGTGACTTGGTTGATCACTTCTCAGTTCCTTTGTAGGTTATAATTAATACAGAAAAGTACGCGGGTGTTAAGGCATTATTTTTCTAAACAGCTCGTCCCAAATCTTCAACAATGGGGACACGACAGAAACGAGGCCATATTATTTCACCCAGCAGCCGCGAAGGTGCTCCTGAGACTTCGCGTGCTCGCCGTAGTAACTCCGATGAGTCACACGATGATAGATCCTCTATCGATAAATTCATGGAAGTCATGGCAAACTTTTTAAAGACCACCGAAACCAGGTCCAAGGGAGAAATGACGAAGGGAGATGTTATTCCTTATTTCAACCCTGAGGATCACGAACAAAGCGCCGAAACGTAGTGCAACAAGGTCGACGAACTTCGAGAAATATACCATTGGTCTGAAGGTGCTACTATTTACTTTGCTACATCCAAATTCAAAGGTCTTGCGGATGTTTGGTATAAAAGCCTACCAACAGTCAAATATACTTGGCAACAGTGGAAAGAAAAATTGTTAGAAGCCTTTCCTTCCCAAATCGATTATTATGGAAAACTGACCGAGATGATTAAAAGACGCAAGCGCACAGACGAGACTTACCAAAAATATTTCTACGAAAAGCAGGCGTTATTAACCCAATGTGAAATTTCTGGAACCAAAGCCGTATCATGTATCATTGGCGGAATTGACGACCACATTGTTAAAACTGGTGCTAAGGCTGGAAATCACTCAACTCCGGAATCATTGTATCGTTATTTAAGTACGATTCCAGACACTTCTCATGCGTTACCATCTCGTAGTCATTTTGGCACTAAATTTGGCAATAACAAGCAACGTTTCCGAAATAAGATTCAAGACAGACAGAAGAATACCACACCACATGGAGCTTGTTTTATATGTGGAAAACAGGGCCACTTTGCTAATGCTTGTCAGCAAAATCTACGTTGTACATTTTGTCGCCGAACAGGGCATACCGAGAGGGATTGTCGATTGAAGAAAACAAAACCTACTGGAGATAAAACAGTATCATGACTAGACAGGGAATATGAGAAAGCTACAAATACTTCGAACCAAAAATATTACAAAGACATTTATATAAATGGAGAGGTGTCCAAAGGCTATATTGATTCAGGAAGCTTTTGTGTTGCAATAAAATTAAGTGAAGTGAAAAGGTTGGAACTAAAGTACGACAATACAAGAAAAACATTGATAAAAGGTTACGGTAGTGGAACTGTAGAAACTTTAGGTGTTTGTGAACTAATTTTAAAGGTTGACAGAGTTGAAGAAAGAGTTAGTGCACATGTGGTGCCCGATTTCGCACAAGATATCCCAGTTTTAATAGGACGAAGTTTTACTGAGTTACCGGGTGTGTTAATTTTAAAGGATTCAGATGATTTAGTAGTTACTAACGGAACTCTTGATCAGTTTAAAGATATTTTTCCTACAGTTAATAAAGTCTTATGTTGGGCCAAAGACAGTGTTGTGATTCCAAAAGGACATCTCGTGAATGTACCTATACAAACCAAGTGTAATGACTATACGGGAGAACTATGTGTTGAAACAAGTTTTCGTACAATTCCAGGAAATGAATATTGTGTGCTTGGAACAGTGTTTAAAATTGAACAAGGGTGCGTGCCAGTGGTTCCACTCATTAATTTATCAAACGTAGATATTCATTTAAATAACAAGAAACCTCTTTTGCGGGCTTGGCCGTGCGTCCCTGCACAAGAGGAAGGGGACTCTATATTCCGACTCGATGTACAGAATTTGCCACCGTTATCGACCGAAGATATTCAGATAGGACCAGTTGAGCCCAAGTATAAAGAAACCCTTATAAAATTATTACAGCAATACCGAGACTGCTTTGCTAAGAGTACAGAAGAATTAGGGTGTGCCAAATCAACCGAATTAGTAATTAACCTAACCGAAAATACACCTTTTACATACCGACCGTATCGCATGGCCGTAAGCGAGCAGAACCTAGTCAAAACCATGATTGATGAATTATTAAATTGCGATATAATTCGAGAATCAAATTCCTCGTACGCTTCTCCGATTTTGCTTGTCACTAAACCAAATGGTGAACGGCGGATGTGCATTGACTATAGGAAACTAAATGCCCTAACAATTAAGGATCGGTATCCATTACCAAGAATAGACGATCAACTGGATCGCTTGCATGATAGCCTTTATTTCGTAACTCTGGACCTAAAATCTGGATATTATCAAATCCCTGTTGCGGAGACTTCAAAAAAAATATACAGCCTTCATAACTCCGTATGGGCAATATGAGTTCAACAGAATGCCCTTTGGGCTTACCAATGCCCCTGGCGCCTTTCAACGCCTTATGAACCGACTCTTAAACCCAGTAAGAGACATAGCTGCCATCTATCTTGACGATATACTGATACACTCAAAAACAATGGATGAAGTCCTAAATCACTTGGAAGTTATTTTAAAATTATTAAGAAGCGAAGGATTGACTTTAAATTTATCCAAATGTCGTTTTCTGGTCACATCAGTAAGTTATTTGGGATTTGAAATTTCGAACGGACGAATAAAACCTGGCGCCACTAAAACAAAAGCAATAGAAGATTTTCCTGTCCCAAAAACAGTACACAATGTAAGACAATTCCTTGGTCTGACAGGATATTTCCGTCATTTTATAAAAGGATACGCCACAATAGCAAAGCCACTGACGTCGCTGCTTAAAAAAGACGCTGTATGGAATTGGCAAACTGAGCAACTAGAATCGTTTAAAAAGTTAAGAGATAAATTAATTTGCCGCCCAATTCTAGCCCTCTATAATCCCGAAGCTGAAACCCAAGTGCATACCGACGCAAGTTCCCTAGGTCTTGGTGGGATTTTACTACAAAAACACACTGACGAAAAATGGCACCCTGTATGTTACTTTAGCCGACAAACTTCCCTGGCAGAGTGCAAGTACCACTCCCATGAGCTAGAGACCCTGGCCGTGGTAGAAAGCTTAAAGAAGTTTCGAGTCTATTTGGTTGGAATTAAGTTTACAGTGGTAACCGATTGTAATGCCCTTAAAGCCACCAGTAAGAAAAAAAGTTTACACCCACGAATAGCCCGCTGGTGGCTTCAGCTACAAGAATTTACCTTTGATGTCCAATACAGACCCGGCGAAAGACTCAAACACGCAGATGCATTAAGTCGAAACCCCGTAGAATCAGAGACAGCTTCTCAAGAAATACTCCAACTAGATCAAGCAGACTGGATTTTGGCTGGTCAACTCACCGACGCTAAGCTTAAGACCTTGAAAGAAATTCTTTCGCGACCACCTCAAACTGACTTTGAACAACATGTTTACAAAAACTATGCGTTAAGAGATGGGAGGATTTATAGAATCACTGCTAAGGGAATCCAATGGGTAGTTCCACAAGGAATGCGTCAGCAAGTAGTCCGAAGTGCTCATGATGAGGCTGGCCATTTTGGCACCGAAAAGACCCTACAGTTCTTATGCCGACAGTACTGGTTTCCCCGAATGCGGCAATATGTCGATAAGTACATCTCATGCTGCGTTCCGTGTCTACTTCACAAACGGACCAGTGGCCGAAAAGAAGGATTTTTGCATCCTATGAACACGACCGAACCGATGGGGACATTTCATGTTGATCATTTAGGACCTTTTCCCAAAAGCAAACGTAAAAATAAGTATTAGTCGTTGGAATAGATGCATTTACTAAATTTGTCTTCCTACGCGCTGTGCGTTCAACTAAAACCAAGCCTGTCATCACATACTTCAGAGATATCTTTGCCACTTATGGTATCCCAAAATTATTAATCAGCGATCAAGGAAGCTGCTACACCTCATTATCATTCAAAAATTTCTGTAAACAAAATCATGTTAAGCATGTTACCACAGCTGTTGCAACCCCAAGGGCCAATGGTCAAGTTGAAAGACTAAACCGAACCATACTGGCCGCTCTTAAGACGTCCACTCAAGAAGAAGACTTGTGGGACGAAAAGGTTCGAAACGTGCAATTCGCCATAAACAATATCATAAACAAGTCCACTGGTAAAACCCCAAGCGAATTGTTACTTGGCTATATCCCAAGAGGGCCCCTCAACGGATCAACCTCTAAAAGATGAAATAACCAAAATCCCTGCAATCGTTGACAACCTAATAGAACTAAGAAAACAAGCCTCAGAAAGAAATGCCACCATGCAAGAAAAGAGGAAGCAAGCCTTTGATAAAAGAAGAAAGCCAGCAAGAAAATATAATGAAGGAGAACTAGTAGCCGTGGAAAGAGATGCCCCAGCTACAGGAACGAGCCGTAAGCTCGTAGCACCCTTCGATGGGCCATACGTGGTGAAGAAATGTTTGCCCAACGACCTATACGTTGTCCAAGACATGGATGGAACAAAAAGAACACTAAGAAGCTCCAAACGAGAGAAAGTGTTGCCGTAGACCGAATGAAACCTTGGGCCCTTCCCGGAGGCGTTTCAGACAGTACCGATAGCGACAGTGGAGAAGATGGAGTCGTACTGTCCGAGAGCAGTGACGACCAAGGCAATTCATCATAAGAAGCAAACCACCTCGGGACGAGGCGGATTCCAGGTTGGCCGAATGTAAGAAATATTTTTATTCTATATGCTTCAAGCCTTTTTTATATGTAACTATTCCTTACTATCAATGTTTACAAACAATCGTCGAAAACCACCTGTATCTATGCAGGCATGAGCCATAATTATATTTAATCATTTATTAGACATCAGTATAGGCCACCCAAAATTAAGACACACTTATGTGCACATATGTTTGCATTTGAAAGAAGGTGGCATCATACCTTCGCGTCAGCCGAGGGAAAACCGGGAGATCCCCTGAAATCCCAAGCGTTGTAATTACCCGTGACGCGTATGATTGCATCATTCAATAGGTGATCGGTCGCGAACGCGTGAACAGGTGTGTGCTAAAATTGTGGAAAGTGGGGAAATTGTGTTGTGGTTTACAACGAGAGGGTGAGTTCACTGAGCATACCATTTTCTCTAGGCTAATAAATTAGATAATTGTAGAAAAGTATTAAATTTGAGTATAATGACCATTGTTTTATCAATCAGTTTTCGATATCAGAAATCATTGCAGTATCTTTGAATGTAATTTTATTCAGCATACTTTTGAGTATAAATAGTAAATCTAAACAGTGGATGCGTTTTGTGTTTTCGTTACGAGGTAGTAGCCGGTGAGGTTCTTGTGCGTTACTTCCCCTGATCCTCGAGTGAACCGGTACTACTCGTCTGTGGCCGAGCTCGAAGAGGGTACCTGGAGCGAGTGGCGGCGCGTTACTTCCCCGTGCACTCACAAGAGGCTCGGTACGCCTATTTATTAGAAAGTGAAATTGAGAAAACACTTCAAAGGGTCTTTTGTGAGATTCTGCCCTTAAGGCCCATTGCACTTTGAAGTAGTTGCTGGGCGCGTTACTTCCCCCAGTGACCAGAATGATATCCACTGTATTGCACTTGAATTAGTTACTGGGCGCGTTATTTCCCCCAGTGACCAGATTGATAACGTCTTGTACTAGATTATGTTGCATTGTATTTGTGCATCACAGTAAAGATTAGATAGCTTAACAATGTAGTAAATGCTTTTGAGAAAGCCAAAGTATACAGTCACATGTTTTGATCATTTAGAATCAGCACAGTTATTATACAATTTATGTTGTGTATTTTTCCCTTTAGGCCGGTTGGAGAAATTGGTTGCTCAGGTGATTATTTTTATTTATAGGTAATCTTGTGCTAGCCTGTTCGTAATGACAACCAACGAGAAGTGATCATCCCCGCTCTGACTGACCATGATAGAAACTGGTAATCTAATGATGATATTTACCTGGCATAAATTTGGCTGATATACATATACAGTGTGATCAATTTGTTATATATAAAAAAAAAAAAACAAACGTCTTACAAAAGTACTTATCCATAGGATATAACACAACTGTTACGTCATAATTAATTCATATTTCAATCGTTACAAATCAATATCCTCTCACTCACTCTTCTGTTCCAGAAGCTTTACAAGACGAAATGTATTATACATAGAGCAGTTTAAGTAAGACGTGTGCGTAAAGTATACATGTGTATGCAACATCAGTGAATTGCAAAGTTGTCGATGTATAGGTACTGAACCACAAGTGATGTTTGTCTGTGTATGATGAACTTACACACGTAAAATGATAGCTTACAGAATTATTGTTTGGTAAAACAAAATGTGAAGCAGAGTAACGTGGAGCTAATGCTGCGTCTGCAATTCACATTTGCTCGATGTAGACGGAGTAAGATGGAAGACGTAAAGCGTGTGAATTTCAATACATAGACAGAGAGGAACGGGTACAGGCTTAATTAAGACGTGTGTGTAAAGTATACATGTGTATGCAACATCAGCGAATTTAAGATGGCACGTATACTGAACGATAAGTAATGTTTGTCTGTGTATGAACTTACACACGTAAAATGATAGCTTACAGAATTATTGTTTGGTAAAGCAGAGTATGTATGTGTATGTGTGAAGTTATCCACGCATGCAACAAAAGTAACGTGGAGCTAATGCTGCGTCTGCAATTCATATTTGCTATTTAACCGACCACCTCGCTCTCTACAATACCATTCCTCCTATTTCAACAGTTGTCACAGCATCGGATGGTTTTCAGGCAGATATCACCCGACTGCGTAGGCGTGGTTTACGCAATCGCTACTCTCTACTGCAGTAGACATTTCAATCAATATTGACCGACAACGTCGAAAAGACGCAATCGTTGATAAAATATACCCTCTACTGTAGTAGACATGTCAATCATGACCTTGAGCCACATTCTATCAATAACAATTACGTCACAATTGTCACAAATCAAAACCCTCTCATCCTCTTAGCCACATCCCGTCATCTACCCCTACTAATCGGAATGTCCATCTGTAACAAATGAAATATATTTTGTTACTTCTAAGAAAGAAATAATTTCTTTTAATGATGATCTAGGCGAAGTGTATATGAGTTTTCTTAATAGATGTTGGTAGTTCAAGGGTTAAAGTAATTAAGATAGAGAATAATTTATACATCATTGATTATAAAGCGGCTTTTTAAAAGAGTACTATTATTTTGATTTAATTTATTTTTCGGGGAAAGGATTTCGGTTGTTGGTTATAATGAAGTTATAAAAGCGCTTATTCCTTAGATTTTTCTTTATTTGTATCGTATAGCTAAGTAAAAAATAAAAAGAAAACCTATAATGTCTGACTTGGCCGTTGTAGAGGTTCCTTTCTTACTTCTTGAGGTGGTGGTACAAAATCCGATTTTGGCGGTAAGAGAAAAAGTATATTTTCCAAGAATATATATATTTTTTGATTTGTTACGAATTTTCATTTAACTAATTGGTTGTTTATAGGGAAAAGCATTTGCTATTATTAATTCGCCGTTACCGATGGATGAATTTTGAAGGCCTCATCTCCGACGAAAACAAATGGTTGTGGTTCTGTGTCGGTATTTGGTAGGCATCTAGGTGCAGGCAAGTTTAATTGGTTAGAATATAACTTTCTACCTATTGGGCTATGGCGAAATACAGTTGAATCGCCCTCTTTTCCATAAGCTCCAACGTCTATAGCAACGAAACATAAATTTGCATCTGCTACAGCCATCAGCACAATCGAAAAGAATTTTTTGTAATTGAAATAATGCGACCCTGACTTGTGTGGATTTGAGCATCTGATATGTTTGCCGTCAATGGCACCTACACAGTTGGGAAAATCAGTTCTCGCGTAAAATGTGGCCGCAATTTCTATCCATCTTTGCTCGGTGGGCGGAGACATTTCAGTTGCTTTCAAGCAACTCCATATAAGGCAAGTTTCTCGTACAATTGCCGCAATCGTATTTTTAGCTATAAAAAATTCGTACTGCAAAGCAGCAAAGTTGTTGCCAGTTGCCAAATATCTAAAAAGAAACAAAATGTAACATCACATATTTTTCAATTCCAGTGAAAGAGATCAAGAATAAATGGCGCCACATTAGGGACAGTTACTCTTAATACATAAATCAGGGTGTATCAGGAGATCGGGCGCCAAAGAAAAAGAAATTCGTATACGCACACGAAGGTTCCCAAGAAAATCCTCCGGATGTCGAAGATGCGGCACCCCAACAAGTTCCCCAACAACACCGGCAGCTATGACGGCGTTCCAAACGCATCTCCTTTCGTCGTTGCAGACAGCGAAGAGCGTCGAAGAAGATGCCGACAGAGCGTTTTTGCTGTCTTTGCTGCATGATTACCGTCAACTTAATGCGGACGAAAAGTTAGATTTCCGGCTTCAAAACCTGCAGTTCTTCCGCGACGTCTCCAATAAACGAAACCAATCACACATGCATCAACAGCCCACCATATCCTATCAACATCCCGAATATCAAGTACCATTCCAATCTAATTTCGCTGCGATACACAAACCTCAAGAATATTTTCCTGTACTGCCTAGTCATCTCTACGTCCAAACCTCAGCGCCCCTACCATCTCCTGCTCCTTCTTCCTCACATTCTGCCCAATCCCCTGATTTTTATTAATTCACCCGGTACTTATTACGCATTATACAGATACCTACTTTAGATTAATCTAATATATAAAATTCTCGTGTCACGGTGTTTGTAATTAAACTCCTCCGAAATGGCTCGACCGATTTTCCTGAAATTTTGTGTGCATATCGGTTAGGTCTGTGAATCGGCCAACATTAATTTTTTATCCCCCTAAATGTTAGGAGTGGTCCACCCCTAAATTTTTTTTAAATTTTTTAGACAAATTTTTTTTGTTTTTATTTTTTTATGGTACAGCATTAAAAAATACATACAACCCTTAATTTTTATCCTTCTACCACCAACCCCCATTTTTTAGTAGCGATATTAGTACTGAATCTTCAATTCTCAGTGGTCAATAACTGATCAATTAATATCAATCGATTAGTCATCCCCGCCGGGTGTCTACTGATGTCACTACTCACCCAGCAAACAGCACGGAGTGGGGATGAGAATGAAGCAGATTTTTCTAGAATGTTACAATAGGGAGTTCAAATATGTTCTAAGAAGTAAAAGAATGTGTTATTATAACATTTCAGAATGATTTGGTATTGTTCAAGAATGTTCCAGAATCTTAAAGATCATTCAAGAATGTTTCAGAATGTTAAAGAATGTTAGAGAATGGTTTGAATCATTATGGGATGTTCTGGATAGTTCTTAATTCGCGAATATTCTAGAATGTTCCATCTAACGTGTAAGATATTCTTACCCGAGCAACGCCGGGTATTGCTGCTAGTAAATTATAAAAATAAAAAAAATATATTTCTTACTTGTGTAATTGTCAGTCTTTCCTCTGCAGATATCGGGTTCTTCCATGTCGTTTCTTGTTTAGTTAGTACGGGCGGATGACATTTAATAGCTCGTCAAAGGAATTAATAGACATCCGATAATATCCAAAAAATTTTTCTTCATATTTTCGTATATCTACATAAAACTTTATAAATCTTTTACTTGATTCACGTCTGGCATGAAAAGGATGTACAGAATATCGTCTTGTTCTTTTTTCTGGCGGCTGTTCAAGCAAATCGGTAGCTTCAAGTGCACAAACAATTTTTAAATTGGAAAACATTTTAACACTTCATGATAACGCAACACGACCACGAATAACGCAGTTGCCGTTCTACCGCAATGGTATAGCCTCAACACTGCATTCCCGCCGAAGGGGTCCCGCGAAAACGCTCCCGCTAAAACGCAATGTATAGTCCCGCACTTATTTAGGCTTCGTCGAAATAGGGGGCCGATTAGTGTATGATATGGCGCAGGACGAAGGAGAACTTGTGTGTTTATTTTATATAGTTTTATTATAGAGAAAAAATAAATAAATTATATAAATATAATATATAAGTGTACTCAATTGTTCTGATTTATGTAAGGTTTTAAAATATTGTGGTGATATACTTGGTTTTTTGCTGGGGTTAACTGAATTTCGTTAGTATTATTTTGATTTTCTTTAATAATTATAAAAGATCGTTTCATATTAGGAGAAAATTTTTACTTTGACCAAAACTTGTTGCATGGTTTTTTAATAAAACTAAATCTTTAATTTGGTATTGATTGAGATTAATATTGTTATCATAATATTTCTTTGAAGTTTCCTTATTATTGATTAAATTATGTTTTGCTAAGTCAAAAGCTTGATTAAATTTTAATTTGAGATTATGATAATAGTCATCGTAAGTATAACGAAATTCTGGTTTTGTTGTTAACGAACTAGCGATTTGAGCTTTGTGTCCAAATATTAATTTATAAGGAGTAAATTTTGTTGATTGGTGAATATGTGTGTTATAAGTAAACATGGCTAAATTAACATATTCGTCCCAATTTTTTGTTGTTTATTAAGATAATGTTGTAAATTGTCTTTGAAAGTAGAATGACTACGTTCCAATGCACCATTACATTGAGGATGATATGGACTAGCAAAAATATGACGTATTTTAAAATGTTTATTAACTTCTTTAATTATGCTTGATGTAAATTCAGTACGATTATCAGTTGAAAGAGTTTCTGGAATACCAAAGATAGTTAAAATTAACAAGTTCATTTGCTAAAGTTTTTGCCTCATGATTTTCAACTGCAACGGCATAAGAAAATTTTGTTGTCATCTTGCATAGTCATAATAAATCTATTTCTTCTTTCGGTTATAGCTAAAGGTCTTACAATATCAAATGCTAACCTTTGAAAAGGACGACTATGTGTGACTTCTTTTCATGTTTCCATTTGTAATTTTCTTTAATTCTGTAATAAGTCCTTTTGAAACCTGAATGACCTGATATTGAAGACTCATGATTTTCTGAGAATATTTTCAAAATATCTTCTTTATTATTCGGTTTAATTTTGGGATTGTTAATAAGAATAATTTTAATATTATGTTTGTTAAAAAAAATGAATTATTTCTTGTAACATATCTAATTTCAACACAGTATTGTTTTCTAATGGATTTTTAAGATACAGGGTGTTGACTTGATTTTTAATTAATTATTTTCTTAAATTTTGAAGAGAATAAAATATATCATTATATGAAATTTTTTCAAAATGATTTAATTTAGCAAATAAGAAATATGTTTCATTTTTATCTTGTGATAAAGAAATAACATATTGTTTTATATCTTGAGGAATAGAATTTAAATCATAAATTTCACTTAAATTGTGGAATTATGGATTGCTTTCATTTAAATCCTTTGAATAGAAGAAACCATTATATCGTTTTGAACAAATATTTTCCTTAATTATTGGAATATTAATTGTTTGTTCATTAGTATAACGGAATTTAATAAATTCACTAAAACTTGCTTTATCTGTTTGTATATTACAAACAATAGGTGGATTGCGACATAATGCATCCACATTAGAATTAATTCGACCTGGTTTATAACGAATTTCATATTGAAATTCCTCTAGTTTAATTCGCCAACGAGCTAAACGACTATTTTGATTTTTACAATTAAATAACCATGTTAATGGTCGATGATCAGTAATAATTGAAAATTTGCGACCATATAAATAGGGTCTTAAATGTTCAGTAGCCCATACAATAGCTAACAATTCTTTTTCGATTGTTGAATAATTTATTTCAGCAGAATTTAACGTACGTGACGCAAATGCAATTGGAAAATCATTACCTATTTCACCTTGAGATAAAATAGCACCGATAGCATAGTTTCATGCATCTGTTATTAAGATAAATTCTTTTGAAAAGTCTGGAAATTGTAGAATAGCTTGTGTAATTAATATATCTTGAAAATGTTTATATGAACGTTCTTGAGTTTCCGTCCATTGAAAAGAAGAGCCTTTCTTTAATAATGATCTCAAAGGTTTTGCAAAAGGAAAAATCTTTAATGAATCGACGATAATAACCAACAAGTCCTAAAAATCGTTTTATCTGTTTAGCATTTTTAGGTTGAGAGTAATTTTTGATAGAAGTTACTTTTTCTGGATTAGGTTGGACTCCATCTTCGTTTATTAAATGGCCTAAATAATTAACTTCTCGTCACATGAATTCACATTAATTATTACGAATCGAAATGTAAAGTCGACCATTGAAATATGTTGTTTCGACTGCATCGAAGCTGACGAAATCGTATTTAGATCGTAGAAATCTTGTTGCACATGCGCGTTTTGTGACAAACAGTTTCACTCCTAACCTCACAAGTGCTTGTCATAGATTGTGCTTGTGTTTTACAGCGTGGTGAAGTGAAAACAGTGGAAGTTTCGTGTGAAAAATGAATAATTTAAATATTATTAATATGGGAATACAAACAGGAGAAGAAATTGAACGAGAACTACAAAGGTGCATAGCTGCCAGAAAAGTAATGAAATTGATGATTGAAATGTAACTGTTTGTATAAAGTAAGCCCTTTTCTAGCTGAGCCCACCCGAATCACGTGTATACCGAAACATTTAAAAGTATGCTTCAATTGTATTACATATTACAAGTAATAAAGTGTAACCCCTTCAATTTACAGGTGTTATGTGCACTTACATTTTATGCACATAGCAGTTATCAAAAGTGTATAGGGCAAAATTTGGCACTAGCATTATCACAGCCAATGGTCAGCAGATGCATTAATGAGGTATCAAATGCTATATCAATACATCTGGCCAACAGATACATCAAGTTCCCTAGTAAACTTCAAGGAAAAGCGATTATCAGCCAAGGGTAAAAAGTTCTGTATGTTTTTCTTGTTGATTTTAAAGTTGTAATGTTTCAGGTTTATGGAAAAATATAACTTTCCAGGTATTACTGGGTGCATAGATTGTACACACGTGGCGATCGTTGCACCATAAAATAATCATCCAGTTCATACTGGATTTGCATATTTAAATAGGAAAGGATTTCATAGTATAAATTGTCAAATAGTATGTAATTGTGGAAGTAGGTTAAAAAACACAGTAATCTGAATGCTTTTCTTTTAGATATGTGATTCAAATTTATTAATTTTAAATTGTAATGCCCGGTAGTCTGGATCTCATATTCCTATTTCGTCTACTTTTACCGATAATGACATCTTTCTTCTTCCTATCGACTTTTTCATTAACTATATTATAATCGATTCTTTCTCTTACAATACTTATAACAAACCAAAATATTCTTCCCTTCCACATCTACTGCACCTCCTCTTTTACCCTACCCTCCTCCCAACCTCTCTTTTCACTATTTAAGCGATCACCTCTCTCTACAACACCATTCTTTTTTTACGAAATTATATCTCAATCTTCGACAATATTGCAATTAATTTAATTTGGAAACGTTGATGATATTAGCTATTAGAGTAGATTTTTCAATTATATTTATCCAGTTAATGTTCCTCTTAATTGTAACTCTTATTGTTTCTTTTTAAATAAACAAATTCCACTAAAATTACTTTTAGGTTATTATTATTGCACATTAAATTTTTTATTAATTCTATATTATTTCAAGTATTTTTTGCTATCCTATATTTTCAGACCAAATGACCATGGCAGAAAAACATTCATTTCAGTGTATAGCCACCGGTCGTTTGATCCGAAAATTTATTTTTAGATAAAAAATCGAGGATTTATAATTATTTTCTTATTTAATTAATCATATGCTTATTTCAAATAATATTCAGGTATAATTTTAGACGTTTTATTAAATAAAGACGAATGTCACTGTTACGAACGAAACGTAAGATGTATGAATGAAAAAAATTAGTTATAGAGTAAGTATGTCAGAGGCTTTTTCTTCAAGTACATTTTCCGGCAACCTGAATAAAAAGCGAAAAAGTTCGGATGGAGTAAGATGGAAGACGTGAAGCGCGTGAATTCTAATTTGAATACGTGGAGGTAGAGGAACGGTTATAAGTTAGTATGATATGATTTCTGAACTGTGGAAGCGCCTATTTATTCTTGGCTTGGATAATCTGGCGAGGATTTGGGCGGAGCTTCGGTCGACTAGAGCGCTGTCGCCGGAGTCTCGTCGAACTTGGTGTTTTCAACCGCTTGTCGACACGACGGTGGCGAGCTGCGGTGCTGGCGGACGGTCGGCCGGTGCGGTGCATCCTGGTACGTTGTAGCTTTGCCCTGGTCTGCTTGACCTCTTTCAAACCATAATAGTAGGGGAGGTAGCGTTAATTTTTAAAAGTCATTTCATACCGGACGAAAATCGTAACCATAATAGTTTATCACCAATACATTACGGATTTCACCGTCAGCTACTCCAGTAGCGGTGGAACCGGAAGTTAGAACAAGTTGAAATTTAAAAGAAAAATGATGCTACAAGTAAATTTATACCATACCAAAATTTATAGGGTGACTGTTGAGATTATTTTTAACCAAAAAATAACCATCAGCAGTATTGAAAAGAGGGGATTATACGTCAGTCACGTATATGAACCATATTAAAAATCTTAAAGTATAAAGTCATTTTATACCTTATGAATTTTATACAGCTAAATTTTCATACTTTATAATTAAAAAAACAGTCAGCTGTATTTATAACAGTGGTAAGACCGTCAGCCAGCGGCATAAACATGCCTCGCCCTCAGTGCATCTCAATGGCTCATAGTTACGTTGACAGATAAACTGACGATCTTTACACTCACAAGCATTCAGCTGACGACAATTTTTCTTATTATTAACAATAAAATTGCTCTATATTCCAATTTAATGAGGTATTCTATTAATTTAGGTTATGCCACTTAATGCTATCAACAACGATTTTTAATATAAATCCCTTAACGGTGTAGAGAAAAAATTGTTTACATTTCACAGGTGTGTAGACCAAATAGTTCATCAATTTTTATAAAGAAGTTTCCCTCGTGGGTTAATAAAAAATATAAGCAATTATTTATAATATTAATAATTATTTTCATACAATAATTATTAATTATTGAATATTTACAATTATAATTTGATAAAAAATATTCGTCATGACGCATAAATGTATCAAACATTGTGAAGGGGTTAATGATAATTTTCACGTATTATTTCATTTATTTGTTTATTACAATTCATAATTTTAATTACATTTTACAATTATAAAATGTTTATATTTTTATTAAAGATATATGTATTTTTCTGCCTGCTCAGTTTTTTATTATTTTTTAAGTTATAAAAATTATAATACAACTTTAAACGTTAGCTTAAAATGTAAAAATATTAAATTTTATTAAACGTTCCTTTATTAAAAAAAAAATTTAATTGTTTTCCAAAATTAGTTAATTTTTTAATCATATTTTTTAAATTAATTAATTCATTGTATTAAAAAATTAAATATCGATAAATTCTTCTATATCTTCATTAATGTCGTCGCAACTATCATCTGAGCTATCAATAATAACATTACGATTATTATTTATTTATTTTTTATTTTGGCCGAATTCATGGATTTTTATACAGGGTTTTTCAAGTTGATGGGCTATTAGAAGTACATATATGAATTAGTAGAAGGAATTCAATTCTGAAACTTGGGCTCATTTGGTTATTGTTTATGCCGCTTCTTTTATGTTATTTTAAATGGAATGGTATTTTTTTTACGCTGAATTCGAATAAAACGTGTAATTCTAAGGTAAGTTTGATAACCAACTTGTACACCTATGACGATCGGTTTCTGAGTTAATTTAATTTATAGAAATAAAATCGCTACCGCAACCCAAATTATAAAAAATCATAATTTCCACAAAATACGACTTAGAATGTTGAAATTTTTACTAGTAATAGCTGAATATTAGTGCTAACGCCTTGACAAAATTGAATTAAATAATTTATACAGGGCGTTCAAAATAAAATTCTAAAATTGAAAAACTTCAAACACGGATTACTTCGTTTTTTCAAATGGCACCTACTATTTTTTATTTTTTCAATCGATTCCTTTTTTTATCCTCTTTCGATTTATATGGATACTTCCTATTTTAAGTAATAATTCAAAATTATTCCAAAATTTTCAAATAAAATAGGAAGTATCCATATGGATAGAAAGAAGATAAAAAAAGGATTTGATTGAAAAAATAAAAAATAGTAGGTGCCACTTGAAAAAACGAAGTAATCCGTGTTTGAAGTTTTTCAATTTTAGAATTTTATTTTGAACGCCCTGTATAAATTATTTAATTCAATTTTGTCAAGGCGTTAGCACTAATATTCAGCTATTACTAGTAAAAATTTCAACATTCTAAGTCGTATTTTGTGGAAGTTATGATTTTTTATAATTTGGGTTGCGGTAGCGATTTTTTTTTTATAAATTAAATTAACTCAGAAACCGATTGCCATAGGTGTACAAGTTGGTTATCAGACTTACCTCAGAATTACACGTTTTATTCGAATTCAGCGTAAAAAATATACCATTCCATTTAAAATAACAAAGTTGGTATCGACTTCCGGTATAACCGGATGTAAATCGAACTTGAAAATATTTTTAAAAGAAGCGGCATAAACAATAACCAAATGAGCCCAAGTTTCAGAATTGAATTCCTTCTACTAATTCATTTACTTCTAATAGCCCATCAACTTGAAAAACCCTGTATACCGTGCCCCAGGTAGTACACAAATGCATCTTCATAAGGATAGGTTCTAATAAATTTTAGGACAACCTTGGTTGTCTTTTATTTGACGTTAAAATGGAAATAAATCTTCAGATGTTAAAAGGCAAATAATTTGTAAGTAAAATATCGATTTCAATAGAAAAATGTAACTAAATGAGTGTCTGAATATTAAAAATACATAAAAATGTTGAGAGAAACAATACTTGAAAAGATTTAGAAAAATGCTAATACTCTACCGTCATTTAAATTTTATGAAGGTATACAACAATCATATGAATTTAAAATTAATACGAAACATTAATATAAAAAAATATATATGAAAAATCGTTGTTGATAGCATTAAGTGGCATAACCTATGTTAAATTAATAGAATACCTCATTAAATTAGTATATAGAGCAATTTTATTGTTAATAATAAGAAAAATTGTCGTCAGCTGAATGCTTGTGAGTGTAAAGATCGTCAGTTTATCTGTCAACGTAACTATGAGCCATTGAGATGCACTGAGGGCGAGGCATGTTTATGCCGCTGGCTGACGGTCTTACCACTGTTATAAATACAGTTGACTGTTTTTTTTATTATTTATATAGTATAAAAATTCAGCTGTATAAAATTCATAAGGTATAAAATGACTTTATAATTTAAGATTTTTAATATGGTTCATATACGTGACTGACGTATAATCCCCTCTCTTCAATACAGCTGACGGTTATTTTTTGGTTAAAAATAATCTCAACAGTCACCCTATAAATTTTGGTATGGTATAAAATAACTCGTAGTTCCATTTTTTTAAACCACTTTTACATACTATCACCTCCTGCTCCACCGCGGGTGCGGCGACTGACGCTTATTTTGTTGATTATTGAATATCAATCAACTACTTAAAATAAAATTCATTCGGTATAAAATGCCTCGAAAAAAAGCAACGCTACCTCCCCTACTATAACAGGCCGCGGCTATCCGTACACAGCTTGAACGGTCGGTCTTCTAGGTACAGGTGGTACGTCTTTAGTACCCAGACGACGGATTTTGAAGTCATATGCGTACTGTAATGCACTCCGCCTATTAATGCTATCATGTTTATATTTGTAGAGATAAGAAAAGAATATATAATGGGAAGACGGACAGTCAGACAGTAAGTTATTTATGCTGTCAATTTTGTTAGTTGTAACTGCAAACGAATAAAGTAATTAACAGTTTCCATTATTTTCTTGTCATCGAAACGTTATAAATAAAGTAACTTAGAGTTTCGTGATTTATTGAAAATTAAATAGAAACTGATTTGGTCCTACAACTACCAAATAAAATTTAGTTGTTGTACGTTGCTGAGACATCATCGTTTCGAACCCGAAGAATCAGGACGTAACATTTTGGCGCAGTCAGTAGGATCCTCTACAGGTCCATCCAACGATCCTTGGAGTTTACCAAGGGGATTCAACAAAGAAAAGGAATTCGTCCTAATACAACCTTACATGAAGTTAATTCTTCTTTTTTTGGGGTGAGTGATTTGCTTTTTATCCGCCGCCAATTGTATTGCATTGTTTTTTATTTTTTTATTATCCTTTTGTACCTTCAATATGAATCCTGGTAGTAGTGCTACTAGCTCTGTTAGTTCAAGTGATTTGAAAATTAGTGAGATTTTTGGTTATCTTATTACACAAATACCCTATTTTAACGGAGGAGAAAATGGCATAAGTTTTTTTGAATTTAAACAGGCGTATAAGTATGCTAAAATGAAATGTCAGGTTTCACCTTCTCATTTAGAATTACTAAATAAGTAAATTTTTTCTAAAATAAGTGGTAGGGCTAGACGACTAATTTCGTCTCGCATTATTACCGACGCTAATGAACTTTTCATTGCATTAGAAGGGGCCTATGATTTAGATAAATCCTTTGAAAATTTAATTTGGGATATTTTCACTGTCCAAAATAAGGATAATACTACAAAATCTCTTTATAACAAAATTGTTCCTTTAAGGGATGCTATTTGTTCTTCTGCTGTAGAGATGAGCAATAATCCTGTAGCTCAAAAAGCATTAGCGGATGCGTTTGAAAGAATTGCAACAACTACATATTTGCGTAAATTACCCACTAATATTAGAACTGTTCTTATGGCAAAATAATTAAAAAATTTAGACAAAATTTTTGAAGCTGCAAAACAGCAAGAAAAAATGTTTAAGTTGTACGATTCGGAATCAAAATCTACTCGTTTACTACATAATAGTAGTAGCAGGTATAAAGAATTTCGTTCAAAATCGCCTCCTTTTAAGAATAGTAAAAGTAGTGAAACAACAGAAGCAAAAACTTCCATAGGTAGTAGTAATCTAAGAAATGAAAAAACTCTAGTTTGTAGATATTGCGGAAAGGTAGGCCATTCGCGTGAAAATAGCTTCAAATTGAAAAATCAGGTAAAGATAATTGAACCACAATCAGATTCTGAATCTGATTCTTAAAATACGTTAAATTTAAACTCGTTCGCGGATTCGTCGGAGGGCACCGAATCCGATTAATTGAAAGTCCCTTTTTTAAAATTATGCACACGAAGGACGGATTCTCAGGTAATCTGCCAGTCGTTAAATGTAGATTGTTTGGAAAGTTATGCAAATTGTTGATCGATACTGGTGCAAGTATTAATATTTTAAAACATTGTGAAAATTTACCTAAAATTAATAAAAAAGATAGTATCTTTTTAAACGGTATTAATAGTCAACCATTTCCTAGTTTAGGTACAATAGAAACAAATATTAATTCTTTTCCTGTTAAGTTTCACATTTTAGATAAGTCAAATTTAGATGTAGATGGAATTTTAGGAACCGAGTTTTTATCGGCAAACAATGTTCAGATTGATTACAATAATTCAGTTTTAAAATTTCCTAATGATCAAACAGTAAAATTTAAATCTAACAAAAACAAAGTTTTACATCATATCAAAGTTGATCCAAGATGTGAACAAATAGTGACAATTCCAGTAAGTGCGGATGTAAACAAAGATTTTATTTTACCAAGATTCGATTTATCAAATTCAATATTAATTCCTGAATGTCAAGTATCGTCTTCAAATGAAATAACAATAACAGTCATTAACTTAACAGATAAACAACAAATTTTAGAAATCGAAAATATTGAACTATTCCATTTGACTCAAAACAAATAAATTTAGTTAATAACGTAAATAAGCTTAGTAATCTTAATGTGCAAGAACGTACACAAAAATTATTAAACCAAATTAGAACTAAACATTTAAATAATGAAGAAAAAAAATCTGTTATTAAATTAATTCAAACATATCAAGATATTTTTCATGTCGAAGGAGATTCGTTTACTGGTACTGATATTTTGGAACATAAAATTATCACCACTGATGAACTTCCCACTGTTTCAAAAAATTATCGTTACCCTCAGGTACATAAAGAAGAGGTAAATAATCAAATCAATAAGTTACTAAAGGATAACATTATAAGACCAAGTTTTTCACCTTGGAGCTCTTCACTTTGGATAGTTCCAAAGAAACAGGATGCGTCAGGAAAAACAAAATGGCGCATGGTTGTTGATTACCACGAACTTAATAAGAAAACAGTTTCCATTGCCGTTGATAGAAGAGGTTTTAGATTCATTAGGTCATGCAGTTTATTTTTCGGCTCTAGATTTAACTTCGGGCTTTCATCAAATAAAGGTCGAGGAAAAATCTGTACCTAAAACCGCTTTTAGTGCGAATGGAAAATTATTTGAATTCACACGAATGCCATTTGGTTTGAAGAATGCGCCCGCGACTTTCCAACGCGCAATGAATATGGTACTAAATGGATTAACCCCTACCCAGTGTATGGTTTATATCGATGACATAATAGTGTACGGTAATTCTTTAACTGATCACAATATAAAACTAGAAAATGTCTTTAAGAGGCTTCGCGAACATAGACTAAAAATACAATTAGATAAATCAGAATTTTTGCGAAAGGAAACCAACTTTTTAGGTCATGTGATTTCAGCTGATGGGATTAAACCAAATCCTGAAAAAGTAAAAGCGGTGCAAGGTTTTCAGGTACCAAAAAATCCAAAACAAGTTAAATCTTTTCTAGGCCTTAGCGGTTACTATCGTAAGTTTATCCCGAACTATGCGAGACTTGCGAAACCTTTAACGCTATTGTTAAAGAAAAATGAAACATTTAATTAGAACAGTGACTGTCAAAATTCATTTCAAAAATTAAAAGATTGCCTTTCAACCCCACCAATTTTACAATATCCAAATTTTAATGAATCTTTTATTTTAACCACAGATGCGTCTAAATATGCGATAGGTGCAATACTTTCCCAGGGACCATTAAAAAATGATTTGCCAATAGCTTACGCTTCAAGAACCCAGCGAAATACGATACAGTACGATTGAACGCGAATTACTTGCAATTGTCTGGGCGGTTAAGCATTTTCGTCCATATTTATATGGAAGAAAATTTACTATAGTTACAGACCACCAACCTCTAAGATGGCTGTTTTCCGTAAAAGACCCCAGTTCGCGATTAATGCGTTGGCGTTTGAAGCTTGAAGAGTATGAATTTGAAATTGTATATAAGTCAGGTAAAACGAATACAAACGCTGATGCTCTTTCTCGAATTTATATTACCGAGGGAAAGGAACAACAAGATGAAAATGTTATTGATGAAATTGAACAAATAATGAGTCCCAGTACTGAAGAACAAGTATTAGCAGATTTAGGTGATTTCGTTTCCATACCTAATGAGATTTTAAATAATGAGTCGAATCAGGTACCAAATAGTAATTTAGCTAATATAAATAATGAAATAGAAATAGTTAGTGAGTTTCCTATCGATACGGAAATAATTATTTTTCATGTTTAAAACAATGAAACAAATGTAAATACAATATTGTTAGACACAACCATTGACAAAATCGAAAATTCTATAGAAATAACTTTTTCTCGTTCGAAAGATTATCAGTATGTTTTTGAAGTAAGTACTAATAATGCGGAATTTAAGGAAAATGTTTTGAATATTTTCCCTTTGTTTCCTTTAGAAAATTTATTATTTGTGGTAGAAGATGACTCTTTGGTAGATGTTTTAAATGAATTATTAGTTTTAAATAATTTACAAAATAAAAAAATTAGTTTAATAAAAAAAATTCCAGATATAATTGAAAAACACATTAAGTATAAAACAATAAAAAATTACCATGAGTCACCAGCTAATGCTCACAAAGGCATCACAGAAACTTACTTAAAATTAAAAGATAAATACTTTTGGACAAATTTAAAGCAAGATGTATCAGATATAATAAATTCTTGTGAATTCTGTAAAAAAAACAAAATAGATAGATCAAATCGTAACATACCAATGATAATAACACAAACACCAAACACCATATTTGACCGTGTCGATATAGATGTATGTGTGATAAAGGGTGGTTCGAATAAAAGAAATTGCTTAGTATTTGAGGACCAGCTTTCTAAATTTATTCAACTTTACCCTAGTGTGCAACCCGTTAATGGTGATTTTGTTAGAGATAAATTATTTCAGTTTGCTTCAACTTTTTCATTTCCCGAAAGAATTCATTCAGATTCAGGTTCTGAATTTGTTAATAAAACAGTTTCAAAATTATTAAATGATTTAAGAATTAAACATACTAGATCAGCTATATACCATCCTAAGTCTAACGGAGAAAATTGAAAGAGCGATTGCCACAATAAAAGAAACAGGTAATACACTTTATGATCAATATAAAAATAAAATACCATTTGAATGTCTACTACAAATGGCAGTTCATTCATATAACACATCTATAAACTCAACTACTAAATTCACACCCTTTGAACTTTTGTTTGGAGTCAAACCGCCTAATTTACTCGTTTAATAAAAATGAATTAGTTAAAAGGTTACGTGACGAAGCAGTATTTAATCAAACAGAATCAAAACAAAAGTCAAAATTGAGATATGATAGAAAGGTTTCACAATCATTACCCAAATTGCAAATTAGTGATAGTGTTTCTAAAAAAATTAGTTGGTAGAAAATTTAAATGGGACGCCCCTTATACTATAGTTGAAATAGTAAACGACAGAAACTATACAATTCAAACAAAAAATACTAGAGAACCAATACAAACCGTTAATATAGAGCAGTTACGTTTATTAAAGCAAATTAAATTATTGCAGGTCGCTGACCTCAACTTTGGGAGCGGACCCTGTAAACTTGGAAGAAATTTGTTCAAACGTAGGTCTTTATGCTCAACCTTTGGGATCATTGCGAGAAATTGGCTCAGAATGGACAATTATAATAATAATAATAATAATTTTCGATACTATTTCACAGACTCATATTTTGTTATCAAAATTACATTCCACAGAGACCAACATAAATATTCAAATCAGTCATTCACAAATATTGCAGGCTAATTTATATAACTTAGGAAAAAATTTAAACATAACAAAATCTACATTTCCAGTATCTCGTAGGAAACGCGGTTGGTTTGATATCTTTGGCACTGGACTACATACTTTATTTGGTGTCATGGACGCCAACGATGAGGCTAGAATAGGAAAAATATTAGAAAAGGTTCAGGACAGTAATAAAAAGACTTTATCATTTGTCGATGAATCACTTAGCATAGTTAAAGATACTATTCGGGACTTTAATGAAACTCTTGCGTCTCTTCAAATCAATGAAAAGATCATTAAGAAAAACATTAATACAATTTTAAAACAAATAAAAAATAATACAGAAAAAATTAATCGCACTGAAAAGAAGGTTAGAATTTTAAATTTAGCATTAATTATATCGGAGATTATTCAAGAATTAGAACAAGATATAGTTAATATAAAAAATTATTTATTATTTGCCAAACTAAAACTTCTACCTCCAGAATAAGTAGAAAACAATTACTTTCTTAAAGAGCTGTATAATTTATTACAACACCTAAAAGAAAAAGAATTATTGTTTGAACCAACACCTAATAATATTTCAAAATGTACGTCAAAAATTACCTTAAAAGATTATTCAATAATCTTTCAAATCGAAGTGCCATTATTAACAAAAACTAAGTTCAATTTTTATAAATTATATCCTATTCCCGTTCCTTCAAAATTGCTAGATAATCATTTTAATATCATTCTTCCCAATTATGCTTACTTGGCGGTTGATGAGAGTAAATCCCTCTATTCAAATTTACATTTCACATCAGATTTAATCAGGGTTGATGACATTTATTTGAGTAAAAGTTTAAAGATTTATTCTGTTTCTGACAATCCTTCCTGTGAGGTTGAGCTGCTCGTTAATAGAAAATGCACTAATTTATGTGATGGACTGACGACACCTTTAACCGAGGAAACTGCTATGAGACTGGAAGCAAATAGGTGGTTACTGCTGATAACTACTCCTTTGAAATATACGTACACTTGTCCAGGAACAGGTATCAAAACAGCGATGGTCCATCGGAATTCCGTTTTAATGTGTCGCCCGCCTGCAACGGATATTTGTCTAATGTTCTGCGGATAAATGGAGAAAAGAACCAGACGTCGAAAATTAATATTACTATCGAGCAAGTACCGATTACAGCTGATTGTTGCGTGGAAAAAGAAAAGAAAGCTAAGACTCTCGAACTAACCCCAATAAAAATGTCGAAATTAAATCAGGAGGAACTGATGTTGAACCGCAATCGTTTGGAACAATTGGAGGACAGGGTTCATTCCGAAAGGGCAAAATCCCCTCTATCTATTTCATCGCCCGGCTGGTTCCTGTCTCTTTTGGCAGCGATGGGGAGTTTGTTGATGATATTTTGTTGCTGTTTTTGCTGCTGCCCGGATTGTCTCCGTTTCGGGGATGCGATTGTGGCAGGTGCATCAAAATCTTTAATATTAATAGACTGACAACAACGGTACAGGGAAGGCCAAGCTACCGAGAACCTGTAGTTAGCTATTCGGCCTCAGAGCCTGTCTTAACAGAGATAACGGAAATGGAACGAACCCGTCGGACCCCGGTTCAAACGGACAACGCCACTCCGTGGTCACCGAAGTGGTTCAGAAAGGACTAAATTTACGTTAGAAAAAAAAAAGAGAAAAAAAAAAGAAAAAAAATTTGTGTTTTGTGCAAAGACAATATTTAGTGAAAACAGTTATAGAAATAAGATTAAAATTGTAATTTTCATTATTTTGATTTATAGAGTTATAATGAAAATTCTTTTGTGGGGAGGAATGTAATGTACTCCGCCTATTAATGCTATCATGTTTATATTTGTAGAGATAAGAAAAGAATATATAATGGGAAGACGGACAGTCAGACAGTAAGTTATTTATGCTGTCAATTTTGTTAGTTGTAACTTCAAACGAATAAAGTAATTAATAGTTTCCATTATTTTCTTGTCATCGAAACGTTATAAATAAAGTAACTTAGAGTTTCGTGATTTATTGAAAATTAAACAGAAACTGATTTGGTCCTACAACTACCAAATAAAATTTAGTTGTTGTACGTTGCTGAGACATCATCGTTTCGAACCCGAAGAATCAGGATGTAACAGTACTTACAAATTTACTAATGAGAGGGGGACGTATATGTGTATGTTGAACCGTTGATAGCGAAAAGCGTAGTGCAGGTGTTAACAAAATTTATTTTATCCTCTATTGCCCAATCTTCTGTCGCTCTCTCGAATGCGTGAATAGTGACCTCGAACAACCAGATAATTTAATTAATTGTATCATACAGAGAGTATGATCACGTTGGCCTTGACCAACGATTCACCGACCTCGAAGGCGTTTACACCACGGTGTTACACGCAGCATCAGGCTAACTGTATTTCAACTGTAACTCCTCCGCCGCCACCACCTCTGAGTCCACTATAAGCGACACCGCTGTCTCGTCGCAGTCGTCGGTCGTCTTCCTCTTCACTCTACACAACTTCGTTCCATTTCCTCTGACCTGCTTCAACTGTAACACACTAGCTGTTTTCGCGGTGTCGATCCCGAACATATTCAGAATGTTTTCGCATGCGCACTTGTAAATTGGCTGTTCGCGGTGAGAAAAATCCTGACCCCGAACATGCCCCGAACTAAAAATCCGGCATTCGCGGAACACCAAAACTTACTCCGGGATATGCTCTGAACACGTTCGACAGATTCTCGGATCTAGGCAGGGATTTTCAATTCCATAGCAGATTCTTACCTAACCGTAGTTAATTAACCTTAAACTGTGCTGTGTTTCTAATAACCTGTAGACCGAAAATACCACAAATCAGTAATAATTTGTGGAAAGAACTATAACCCAAGCAAGGTGAGAAAATGTGTAAGTATTAATGCTTTAAAATTTTCATTGATATTATTTAGGATGATGCACTTAAGTTCAAGTGATGAAGACTTGGAAGAGTTAGAGGGACTCTTTGAAGTACCTAAAAATGCAAATTTTTTTGAAGAAACTGTGCCTGAATTTAGCGACCAACAATTTATAAACCACTTTAGAATAAGTAAAGACTTAGAACAACAGCTATGAGATAGATATAGTGCATCCCAGTACTATCACTATCAGCAAGGAGACTCGGAAAAAATAAGCCCTTTAAAAACTATTTTAGCCTTTTTATGGTTTGCGAGCAATCAAGGTGCTACTTTTAGAGATGTTTCGGACCGATTTGGCATAACTATTAGTTCCCTATATAAAATTGTGAAGAAAATTGCATACTTCTTATCAAATTTGTCTGCAGAAGCTATAAAGTGGCCAAACAATGAAGAACAAATTGAAATTGAAGCGCATTTTAGACAAAAGGAATTTCCCGGAATTATCGGAATAATTGATGGCACGCATATTAAAATTGATAAGCCACAGGAGGATTCAGACTCATACCTGAACAGGAAACATTCCTATTCTATCCATATACAAGCTGTATGCGACCACAGACAAAGAATTAGAGATATTTTTATCGGATATCCAGGATCTGTCCACGACAGTCGAGTGTTCCGATCATCACCTTTATTTGAAACACTCGCAGACAAATGTGGCATTTTTTTTATTATTGGGGATAGTGGCTATCCTTGTTTGACACAATGTCTAACACCGTTTCAAGACAGAGGCAATTTGACTAGACGTCAGAAAAAACTATAATTACCTACTGGCAAAAAATCGGTATATAATTGAGCATTGTTTTGGTCTACTAAAACAAAAATTTAGGCAACTCTACCACCTCAAATTAAGAAACAAAGCATTTTCCGTGCATTTTATTCGAGCTATGGCAGTACTATATAATTTCTCAATTGACGACAACTTGGACGACTTTGGAATCCCAGACCCTATACATATGCACAACGAAGCCATTGCTACAGAATATGGAAGATGAAAACCAGGATGATAGAAACGGGGTGATTAAAAGAAATGAAGTAATGAATGGCTTACCTTTTTCGAATTTAGTTGTAGAAATGTAGGATAGTTAGTTATTTTGTTATATGTAATGGTTTTGTTTTATTTCTATTTGACAGTACTTTGTGAAAAAAGGGCAATAAAACAAAATATAACATTATAATCCTATATTTAATTGAAATAGAAATTAAAATAAACAAACTGTAATGGTTGAAATAAACATTTAACTCTAAAAAAACTTGTAAATATATACATTTAAACTCTAAAAAAACTTGTAAATATCTACATTTAAACTCTAACAAAGTGCAACAAAAATAAAAATAAAATAAAAAACGATGTGTGAAAACAAAAAACCCACTGGAGCTACTCTTATTGCAGCCTCAGCATTTCAATCACATTTCTTCTATCTGCATGATTGGTAGTTCTTGAAGAACATATTGCTTAAGTAGATTGTTTCATTCTTCCAAAATTTCGTTTTTTCTTTGTTTTAATTGTACTTTTTTTCTTCTATTTCTAAATTTTTTTTATAGAAATATTTTCTATCCTGCCTAATTTCTCGTAGAACGTGTATTCTTAATTGTTTATTTTTATTATAATTAGATTTTATAGGTAGTACCTTAGCACCTGTTGATTCCTTTTTCTTTGAATTGTCATTTGCAATATTCTCTGTGGCATTTACTTCCATATTCTCTTTCATACTATTGGTCTCAAATAAACCCGTGTTTTCTTCTTCAGTTGGTAAATGAGCCACAGTGTCTGCAGACAGTAACAAAACTGGGTGTATATTTCTTTTCTTTCCTAGTATTGAATCCATAATATCTGCATATTCAGAATCTTTTCTTCCTCTACCCGTTTTGTTATTGTTGTCAATCCATTTTTTATACATCCTTTCTAAATGTTCCACCTATTCTCACAATTTGTAGCACTTACGTTCAATTTTGTTTTATATCGCAATTCTTTGGCTATTTCCTCAAAAATTTTCTTGAGGCTTTTTATTTTTAAAGTTCCAACTTGCTTCCTATATTCTTTATATAGATCTAAGAAGAGCAGTGTAGAGTTGTGACCCCATTTAAAGGATTCTCCTTCATCTTGCTCTCCAGATTGAGCTGCAGTGGTTGTGGGCAATGTTAAAAACTCGGACAAATCTATCAAAATAAATTAATTTATCTATATCTATGGTGAAGTTATCCTACAAAACCTTACCTTTTACTTCACTATCACATGTATTTTCGCACATTTTCATAAATACGTTTGTTATTAGTACAAACAGACAATATAGTATTCTTTAGATAATAAAACTAACCAAAATGTTTGTCAGCTGAGCTGATACAAAACGTTCCCGCCACAAAATATACCCCACCTAAGAACGCAGTGCGTTCGTGGAGTAAAAATATCCTGAACTAATTACAACTGCGCGCATGCGTTTTATAAAATCCCAAACTCATCCAAATTATGTTCCGAATGTCATCGGGATTAGCTCCGCGAAAATAACTACTAACAGTATCTATCCCCTCCCTCCCTCATCCTGCCTGTTAAAACCGCTGCAACTCTGTAACAGCATCACTTCTTCGGAAGAGTTTCCCGACTTAATATGGACCTTTCCCGTGTGTCAGTTGTGCTTACGCCTTTCAGGCAGACAACTTTGTTTAACAGCACCCGACTGCAATGTCCTTTACATTCTAACATCTAAAAAGGTGTGCAAGAATCACACCGCGTCCTTCATAAAACATAAGGGGTCAAATGGTGGGGGGAGGAGTTGAGGGAAGGGGGGTATACATATCTAGTTGTAATCAACGATTTCTAATGAATTATTGACCTTGACCCACTTTCGGTTACAATACAACAACTGCTACATCAGACGTTTCGATCGTTATAAATCACCCTCCTCACTCCTCTGTTTTACGATCGGTTATCTTACCCTACTAAGCGTTTTACGTGGGTCAGATGGCAAAAGTTCCAGGGGTTAGAGACCTTGATGATATTCCTGTCTCCGTGATAGGTTCGTCCCGTGTTAGATTTAAGTATGATATAAGTTAGACCCGGTATTAAAGCTTGGTTATACAAGGAAATCTTAATTTCTCGAAGCAAGAATGTTACACGGGGTCGTCTTTCCCCTCAAGTCCGGTCGACCAAAACATGACTCGCCATTCTCAGGAAGTCGGAAAAATCAACAAACCCAATCACGCTTTTCAATTCCTGATACCGTTAACCTGGCTATTTTTCTCAGATTCATAATCACAAGTATTTACCTATGTCTCAATAATGCTTATGTTTTTATAAGATAATTTTGGTTTCTCCAAGAGGAAGGTAAGTAATGTTTCTCGTCAGTTATAATCAGAACCAATCAGAATGAACCTGACAGAGAAGAGCAAGACCGAAAAGGTTTTTTTTGAAACAGGTAGGTCCCTTTTTTTGTTAATATTTTTTTTTTAGTTTCAATATTGGACTATAAAATGTTTCACCAATTTAATTTTTCAAATAATACAATTGGAAGGCACATGACGCGCCATTTATGTATTAGCTGTGTTTGTAATAAACCAAATGTTCAAAATAATTTGTTCATATTTATTAATTAGTTCTTTTTTTTTTAATTTTAATATATTAATTTTTCCTTACAGAACAAACTGAAAAAAAATCAACACCACGTTGTGGAACTTCAGAAAAGCATGCCACCACCGAAGTGAGTAGAGAGACGGCTGAAACTAAAAAATAGTAAGTATGGAGTTGGGGCAGCGTTCTTGGTTAGTTTAAAAGACATTGTGTTTAATAATGTTAAGCTTGGTGTTCGGACTGTGGCATATGGTCGACATAATGTAATGTCGAATTACTCACAATCAGAAGGAAAATGCTTCAGTATACGCTTTCGAGCTGAGCGTTCAGATCCGGCAGCTTCCAGTGTTGGTCGATGGGGAATTGGGTTCGTCCCTTTCCGGTCAGCTGCCGATGAAGCGTTTTACGTGGGTCAGATGGCAAGAGTTCCAGGGTTTAGAGACCTTGATGATATTCCTGGCTCCGTGATAGGTTCGTCCCGTGTTTTAGATTTAAGTATGCGAGTTAGACCCGGTATTAAAGCTTGGTTATACAAGGAAATCTAAATTGCTCGAAGCAAAAATATTACACGAGGTCGTCTAGCCCCTCAAGCCCGGTCAACCGACACATGACTCGCCATTCTCAGGAAGTCGGAAAAATGAACAAACCCATTCGCGCTTTTCAATTCCTGATACCGCTAACCTGGCTATTTTTCTCAGATTAATAATCACAAGTATTTATGTCTTAATAATGCTTATGTTTTTATATGATAGCAACATAACTCCACTAACCTAATTCTTTTATTTTTCAGTTTTTCTCTAATATCTCTTAAAAAAGAACACAATGAACAAAAATATGTTTATAGAAGAAAAAAGAAATAACGTTTGGATGTGAGCTCGCTTAATTAAGTGAGCATCGATCTCCTGTTGAGAAAAAGAAAAATAAAAAAAGGGAAATATTCGGGTAATGTAGGCCGTTGAGGGAGTTCTTCTAGTAGAAAGGTACCTTAAAATAATAATATGATGGCATCAGTTAAAACATAAGATGGTCATGCCGATCTCACGACCAGTATTTCACGTAGTGCAACTTCCTGGAATATTGAATATTGCTATGCATGTGCATGTAGGAGATTATAGTTAAATATATCGCCCAATCATCGCCTGCTCATCGCCGCTGTGACAACGAACGAAGTCGTGTCACTAACTAATCATATAGTGGCAGATACCGTGAGCTATATTGTAACGTAGCTCGTCGGGAGTTGCTTGGCAAGCAAAAAGAGGCCCTAAGAAAACACCTGTTTAATCTTAACTACTACACATATATATTGGCTATTTATATACTCGTCATACACAAACTTATCAGCTTAAACTAGATACGTTATCGTAACCATCCTAGAATCAAGATCCACTGTTGAGAATGGAAAAATTTAAAACTCTTACTCTCTGGGTTCGTCCCTCGGGGCGGCGTTCGTAGAGGCTCCTGCCCTTTAGAGGTCCCGTCTCTGGTGGATTTTCACGCGATTCTCGTAAACTACTAGGACTCTGGACCTACGGATCACCTAACGCGTGTAGACGCTCCCGCGGACTTGGTTGAACCACCCCTCCAACAGATTTTCCTGACTCTTTATAGGATCCCACATGGTGCTCTTCTCGCTATCCCCACACGAAATTTCAGAACTTGGTCACTACCTACATTTGTCGTGAATATGTGTTGAATTTCCGTGTAGCGATTTCCTTATCTGTATTTGCGTTGCATCGCATAACAATAATAAATACAATTTTGTGACCCGGTTTTACTTATCGAAAGTTTCAACAAACATATCTCGAAATAAAGGAAATATAAAAAGAAATATAAATTTTGTAAAAATCTGAGCACCTTGTGACAATATACCTATGCCCATTCAACTTCAATCGCGCACTACATGTCTTGAAAAACAAAAAGGATTGTGATGAACCAGTTAAATTAAATTCAGACATGACAAAAATGCAAAGAGATCATTTAAACGGTCTACGCGCACAGTTGACTACACTGAACAAGGACGGTCTTTTAAAACTACAAAAGTTATCATAGGCAAGCCGCAGATTGTTGATGCCCCTGTTAACCAAAACAAACGAAAAAACTAAACGGTTCATTGAGTTGCTATTATCAGAATGTGAGGGGTTTGAGAACTAAATTGAAAACTGCAACATAAAGACGGAATGCCTCCAGGGGCATCTATCTATATGTCAGCCAAATCTGCCTATATAAATTCTGATATTTTTTTTGATTGGTTAAGAACAATATTTTTACCACGAAAACCAGAGGGTAAAGTTCTTCTGCTTGTTGATGGCCACTCTTCGCACTGTAACGTAGAGATGCTAGAATTTGCGGAGCAAAACGGCATTATTATCTTAAGCTTACCTAGTCATACAACCCACATGTTGCAACCACTAGATAGATCAGTCTTTAAGGCTTTAAAAACTGCATATACCATAGCTTGTAACAATTGGATGCGAGTAAATCCTTCCCGTAAAATAACTAGATTGCAGGTCAGTAAATTGCTCTCCGAGGCCTGGGGAAAAGCAGCGACAGTTAGTAATGCTATATCAGGATTTAGGGCTACAGGTGTTTATCCATTCAATTCTGAAATTATTCCAGAGTATGCATATTTAATGGGCGAGGATAGGATAGCTACTGATCCACAAACTCAATCTTTTCAAACTGTCACAACTCTAGAATCAAACACTTGTACATCAATACCCACTCCACAAAGTTCGGTTGAGTTAAATCCACCTCCATCATCATCATTATCATTATCATCAGAGAAACTGCGTGATTTACCGGTAAATTCAAATGAGACTACGGAAGAACTGACGCCTGGAAAGATCTTACAAGTGATTAAACCAGTTCCCCAAGTGAAAGAAATAGAAAACGCTCGCAAACGAGGTAGAAATGTGGCTACTATTTTGACATCACCTGAAAACTTGGAAGAAAAAAGACGTAAACTTCAAACGAAAACAAAAGGACTTGAAAACAGAAAGCAAAGAGCTTCTAAGTTACCGGTTTACACCAAAGCGGCTCGTCCAAGAAGAATAGCAACTGATGATAGCTCCTCTGAAGAGTCGGATGATGTACAGTTGCACTTCGATGATGATTCAGATATGGATGCATCTTCAGAAAATGAGGGAGCGTTGCAATAGTTGTGGTGAAGAGTACCGAACTACAACTAGCAAAGAAGATTGGGTGCAATGCATGCATTGCAAGGTGTGGTTTCATGACGGATGCAGTAGATATGAAAATGTGTGTGACGGATGCGGAAGAATTCTAAGTAAACAAAAGAAATAATTATCTCAAACACATAAAGTTAGTGATTGTACACACGGGGCATCTCTACCTCCCTTATGAGGCATCTCCCCCGCACACTATGGGAGAGATGGCCAAATGCTTACCTAACGTTTCTTGTTTTTTTTGCATCAAAGACATTTTAGTTTTTTAACATATTGTGACAGATGTGTCATTCTGACGTTGACAACCGCCGTCTGCGAAAATTGTGTGGAAGTAACCTATGACGCGTTCCAGAAAGTCCGAGAG